>CAUYPK010058306.1:0-39312 GCA_963574355.1 Loris lydekkerianus | reverse complement strand
AAGATGGAGACTTTACCTCTTTCATGTTTACATGGATGGAGCTGGAACATATTCTTCTTAGTAAAGTATCTCAAGAATGGAAGAAAAAGTATCCAATGTACTCAGCCCTACTATGAAACTAATTTACGGCTTTCACATGAAAGTTACAACCCAGTTATAACCTAAGAATATGGGGAAGTGGAAGAGGGAGAAGAGGGAGAGGAGAGGATGAGCACAGGGAGTATGATTGGTGAGATTACACCTGGGGTGCATCTTACAAGGGTACATGTGAAACTTAGTAAATGTAGAATATAAATGTCTTAACACAATAACTAAGAAAATGCCAGGAAGGCTATGTTAACCAGTGTGATGAATATGTGTCAAACAGTCTATAAAACCAGTGTATGATGCCCCATGATCACATTAATGTACACAGCTATAATTTAATAAAAAAATAAACAGCTGTCAAAACTTAACCAATTATATAACCTTAAAATTGGTAAGTTTTATGCCAAGTAAATAAAAAAGTTTACTTCAAAAAATGTTATACAATAAAACAACAAAAGAACCCAGGCTAATTAAGACAAATCTGTTGTTATCTATCCCTTCATTTATCAAACTCTCTAAGTGACTAATATTCAAATACATAAATATAACAGCCTAAGATTTTGAAATAATAAGGAATAGATTATTCATTAGTGAGAGGCTTCCAGGTATCTGTCCATGTCCTGACATTTGTATCCATTTGAAAAATACACACACTATTTCGATAACACATGTTGACTATTTTAGTGGGAAGTCTTTAGTCATAACACAATTTACTAGAATTCAAAAGCAGAAGCAAAACTATCTTTACTTTTTAAAAAAAAAAAACCCACACTGGCATAATTCAGTAAAACACTCAATTTAGAGTTCTACACACAAGAATTGATTACCAAGAATTGTTTATCATCTATTTTAGGAATTTCAAAAGAAAAAATCCTCAAGCTCAGTAATTCCTCATAAAACCTCATTTCAAAAATGTTATGGTAAAAACAATGTACATGCACCTTGTTATTTAGTATTAAAACAGTAAAAACAGATGACTGTGATTACACATTTACACCCAAATCAAGAGCCCAACCAAAAGGACTTTTTTCATAATTTGAACCTTCATGGTTGACCATTTCCCTACATTGACCACCTCCTTAAGCTTACCTAATTTTCACAGACCAGAAAGGTACCATAATTATCACTATACTGATAAGGCCTACTTCCTTACATGTTGACCACTTCTGTATGTTGACCAGTTTGTTGCAGTCCATAGGGTGGTCAACTTACAGAGGTTCTACTATATGTTAAAATTTTTACTACCTAAACATGTTGAAATGGCAGAATTATTTCAGCTTTCATGTGTGTGTGTGGGGGGGGGGGGGATAAGAGAGAGAGAGGTAAACTTGGGAGACAGAGCTAGTCCCACTGCATCCGGCCCACGTGCTCGTCATACCCTTCCCAGCTGAGGCGCTACCCAGTGCTCCCCGAGAAGCCATGGCTCAACGCTTCTCCCTGGCTGCTTGTGACCGAGGTCAGCTTCGACCTGGACCACACTCTGTGTCGCTACAACCTGCCCGAGAGCACCCTGCTCATTTATAACAGCTTTGCTCTGTTCCTCGTTAAGGAGAGAGGGTATGATAAGGAATTGTTCAATGTAACTCCAGAGGACTGGGATTTCTGTTGCAAGGGTTTAGCACTGGATCTAGAAGATGAACTTGCAGATAATAGCACTGTGCTCAGGGCAAGCCATGGCACCAAGATGATGACTGCTGAAGCACTGTCAGAGGCATATAGCAAGGAGGAGTGGAAACACTTTGTATCAGACACGGGAATGGTTTGCCACTCAGCAAAGTACTATTTTTATGGTAACTATTTTGACCTGCCAGGAGCTCTTCTATGTGCCAGGGTGGTGGAATTACTAACAAAGAACAATGGTCAAAAAACATTTGATTTTTGGAAGGATATTGTTGCTGGTATACAACATAATTATAAAATGTCAGCTTTTAAGGAAAACTGTGGAATGTATTTTCCAGAAATAAAAAGAGATCCAGGCAGATATTTACACAGATGTCCTGAATCTGTCAAAAAGTGGCTACGACAGCTAAAGAAGCCACTTCAGCTTCTTTAAATTATGTGGGCAAAATTCTTCTGTTAATTACCAGTTCTCACAGGGATTACTGTAGACTACTCTGTGAATACATCCTGGGGAACGATTTTGCAGACCTTTTTGACGTTGTGATTACAAATGCATTGGAGCCTGGTTTCTTCTCCCATCTACCAAGTCAGAGGCCTTTCCCAACACTTCAGAATGATGAGGAGCAGGAGGCACTGCCTTCTCTGGATAAACCTGGCTGGTACTCCCAAGGGAACGCTGTCCACCTCCATGAACGTCTGAAGAAAATGACTGGCAAACCTGAACCCAAGGTTGTTTATTTTGGTGACAGCATGCATTCAGATATTTTCCCAGCCCATCACTATAGTCATCGGGAGACAGTCCTCATACTGGAAGAACACAGAGGGGACGAAGCTGTGAGAAGTCAGAGGCCTGAGGAGTCAGAGCCTCTAGAGAAGAAACGAAAATATGAGGGACCAAAGGTAAAACCTCTAAATATCTCATCTAAAAAATGGGGCTCATTTTTTACTGATTCAGTTTCGGGACTGGAAAACACAGAAGATTCCTTGGTTTTCACATGGTCTTTTAAGAGAGTCAGTACTCACAGTACTATTGCAATTCCAAGTATTGAAGCAATTGCAAAATTACCTTTGGACCACAAATTTACAAGATTCTCTTCAAGCAATTCAAAAACAGCCGGCTACAATCCAAACCCTCCCTTGATCTTATCAAATGATAAGATGCTGAAAACCAAATAAAAAATCTTCACAGTTGAAGTGAAGAAGTACATATGTAGTAAATGTACTGTAAAAAGAAATGTTAATTTTTTAAAAATACTTTAATGCTTTAGTAAAATCCTTTATAGAAAAAAGTTTGTAATGAAAATTGAACAAGAAATTGATATTTGTCCATAGGTCTCCTTTCTATATATCATCTTAATGTTTAACAACTCTTACTAAAATTCAGAATTAAAAAGAATCTTATTAATATTTTCTATACAACTAGTTTTGAGATTAGAATCCAGTGGGGAGAGATACACAAATGCATAGGCATACACTTATTTACACATATGTCTGGTCCAGTGCTTTTCAAAGTGTGGTGCAGAGACCAATGGCACAGCAGTACCTGAGAACTTACAGAGCATCTCTGTAAGTGATGTGGGCCCCATCCAAAACCTGCTGAATCCGAAACTCCAGGAGTGGGGCCTCGCATTTTGGGTTTTAACCATCCCTCCTGGTGATTCTAATTTATACTACTATTTGAGAACCACTGACTAGACCATATCCTCCAGACATTAGCTCTAGGTAGGTAGATAGCTGAGCACTGATATTTTTTACACGCCTTAGGAAAATGTGGCCAGAATTGAAAACAACTAATCTATACCAATCCCTTCGATTGATAGCCAAGAATGCTGAGTCTAGTGAAATTAAATGATTTTTCTAAACTATTAGGTTTTATGCTGTTTGTGTGTTTTCTAAAACAAGAAAATAAAGAGATATGATTTCTTCTGAGATCATACAGCCAGTATGGACCACATAGAGTACTGGAAGTCACCTATCTCAAACTCCATTGTGACCTATTAAGTTCCACTCCTCCCAATAATGTTAAAGTATATTTAATTCATTTTCATTCACTTTAAGCCATGCATTCTGAATAAGGACAAAAATTGGTTCTTGGAGTTAAAAAAAAAACCTCATAGATAATACAGTGGACTGTAGGCTTCCAAAAGCATGACCCTGCCAAACAAAATCTTATTCCTTAATATTAATCTTTCTCATTGGGAAGGAGAATAATGAAAAAAAAAAGGTTGAGAAAAACTGCTTTAAGAGGTTTTAGAAGTATACTGTAATCCAGAATTGTTGTGTTCTCTGTGGTATGTGTCATATTCAGAGCTATTTGTTGCAAGATATTTGGAGCCAGATAATGTTTACAGTATAAATTCCTGGCTATACTTTATGTTGTATGTTCACTTTATCAGGGAAAATATGAGAAAATACACTGGTCACTATCATTATTTTACTTGGATTATAGAAGAGAATTTAGTATTAATAGTTCATGTGCACAATGAAAAGAACAATATTTTGTTAAAATTTGTAAATGTCAGATATGGAGATGTGGAGATGGATGTCTCAGGGTAGGTAAAAAATTATTGATTTTTTTTTCCTCAAAGTCACTAGCTTTGTTTGTTTTCTACATGGTGATGTACTTGATATTGATTTCCATAATGTCATTGGAATGTTATAATAAGCATGCATAGTCAAGCGTATGGTTAAATGAAGGATGCTATCTCATGTATGTTTTAAATAGACATTTGATTTATTTTAAAAATAAAGCTATTTTTCTTAAAAAATAAAAAAATAAAATAAAATGGGAGACAGAAAGAGAGAGGTAAACTTTTAAAATGAATAAACAGTGTCTAGAACATTCAAGGAAGCAGCACAATTCAGGTCAATCCCTTGTATAATCTAGAGGCCAATGCTTCACAAGAAGCTTTAACTCCATGATGTTTCCTAATATTCTAAGAAGTACAGGTAAGCCATGAGCCCAGAAGCAGTGTTTTAATCTACAAGAAAGAGCACACAACAGTGAGCTTCCTACCTCTAGAGCTACACCCAGGACATGGCATATGAAACCACACATGTATGGGAAACACTGTCTACAGCCATGACAACTGTGACACAGTTTTATCTGTACTGCTGTGGTTAATAACATAAACATTCATTTTAATACACCACCATAACAAGGACATTTTGACATTACACATCTTCTGAATTAGTGTTGGGCCACAAATGTGTAAATGTATAAAATTTTAAGAACCTTAAAAGGAGACCTCACACTCCCAAGATTTTAGATTAGAAACCACTGTACAATGAAAACCCTGTTCTAAGAAATCAAGAGAAGTAATTTCAGCTAAGCCACCACCTTTAACCAGATTCTTCATCTCACAGAAATTCTATAAAATTAAAGGGCCTAACCTAATCCATAATTTCTCTTTTAGTCTAAAATTTTTCCTCTCAAATGTTGTAATAATAATTCAGGAATTCAGCTAATAGCACAATTTTAGCTTCCAATATATGCTTTGTAATTTTTTCAAAATTATTTATTTTGTATATATTTGGTCAATATGATTTATTAATAAAATTAACAAGTTTAAAGATCGAAAAAACAAAATATCACCCCAATCCATGATCTTATTTGAAGACACAATTTATACAGCTACAGTAGGTAGTAATAACTGACACAACATTTTGTATACAACTCTTGCTACTAACATGCCTGTCCACATATGTATCACTTTATATGTATCATATTTATGTGTTCTCATAGGTACTGCTTTAAATAACTGCTTAATATTCTAACAGGTGATCTAACATCCCTTAATGATAAACAATTTAGTTCTAAGAAAGGCGTCATTAGGTAATGTCAGCACTGTGCAAGTATCACAGAGCACAATTCCACAAACCTAGGTAGTATAACCTACTACACACCGAGTCTACGTGGGATAGCCTATTGCTCCTAGCCACACAGTAACATTTACAGAATACTATAGGCAACTGTATTAGCAACACAATGGGAATTATTTATATATCTAAACATAGAAAAGGGACAGTAAAAATATAGTATTATAATCTATGGATCACTGTAATTTATGGTCTATCAAAATGTCGTTACATATCACATGGGCTATCTGTATTTTTATATATTAGTATAATAAAATTTTAGAAGATTAAACAATAAAAATAATAACTGCCTTATTTTTTAATGTTCCATTCATAATTCTGTTGAAAATACTGCTTTAGAAGAATGGAATAGAAAGTGAACAAGACTTCTCTTATTCATATATTTTGAGCTAGCCTACTTTTTATATATTTTGAGCTGCTACCTATTTTTTAAACTAAAATTTGATTATAAATTAAAAATGTAGTGGTGCAGTTATTAATCCTACATTAGAAATTAAAATGAGAAGTCAGAAATCACTTAGCCCAATCTTTATTTATTTATTTATTTATTTTGAGACAGAGTCTCACTATGTCACCCTCAGTAGAGTGACGTAGCATCACAGCTCACAGCAACCTCAAACTTTTGGGCTTAAGCAATTCTCTGGCCTCAGATCCCAAGCAGTTGGGACTACAGGCACCCACAGCAATGCCAGGCTGCATTTCCAATCTTCAATGTAATGTCGGAATCTCTTTAATAGTGTTTAATTACCTGTTTTCCTGCCATTTGCGAAAAGAAGATGTAGAGAAAATGATCTAAAGTTAACAGAGACATCAGCAGTGGACAGAGGGTGATCTGAGACAATTCAGAGAGCTGTTTACTGTACCCCAACAGTTCCTGAAAAAAGCATCAGTGGATTAAAGGATAGTTTAAAGGCTGATTAACTTCAGCAAAAACATGCTGAGTCCCTGTTGAATGTTATGTTGTGAGAATGCAAAAGATTCACAAAGATTAAGAGAAGTTCCTCTGCTCAAGATATTAGAGGCAAGACCACTTTTTAAGTGGTAAGTTTTTAGAAATGAACAAGGTTATCACTAGAATACAGACATCTATATATAGAAGACAAACCTTAGAGGGGCAGAAAAGGAAAAGGAAAACATGACGACTCTGAGGAAAACAGAGAGGATGCTAGAAGGATAACCCAAAAAATGGGTATCATCTTTTATGAGTTTTTTTTTTTAATATTACCACTTCAAAATACAAATGAAAGCTTTAATTATGTGAAAAGCTACCAATAATTGATAATCTGCACATGTTGCAAAAGCTTCTTTCTAATGCTGACAGACTAAGCATACTTTTTTTCTTGTGAACCTGTTAAAAATTTACCTGATCACAATTAAGGTGTTTATGCTAACATAGGCTATGATAAGTTTAAATATTCTTTTACCATGTAGAGAGATTTTATTCATCCAGAATTATTATTTCATGTGTATATATTAAAACACAGACCTACTAGACGATTTATTTCAAATATATGTAAGAAAGGACAACCTTTCAGAAAGAAGTGACAAGAACAGTTCCATTATACATATGGATTTACTAAAATAAATGATTTGCCACAATTTTTCTGTAATGAAAACATTTACTTCTGTTGACAAAATATAGCAACAAATTTTGAGAGTTAAAATATAAAAGATTATTCTATGCAAAAGTTTAAAAGCACATAAAGCAAAGAAAATAGATTTGATTAACTTAGAAATAAGTACTCAAGGTTATTGTGTTATTCTGATTACAGCAGAAACTCCACAGCTGATGACCTCCTCCTTAAGTTTACCTCATTTTCAAAGACTAGACAAGTACCAGATGTGTGTATCAGCACAGATTTACTCCCTTAACGATGACCTCCTCCATATCTTGACAAGTTTATTACAGTCCCTAGAGGTGGTCAACTTGCAGAGGTTCTACTGTAATTATAAAACACACTGCCAATAGAAAGATGATTTATTTTTAAAGTCTTATTCTGCCTTCACATCAACACTATCACTCCTTGAAGATTCATATAATTAGACCTTCTTTTAAAACCCTAAAACTACATCCTCCCAGTAAGACACCCAACAACCCCTGGAAGACCTCTCAGCCATTAGTCTTGATGTTAAGACTCACTTGCCTCAAGACTATGTTCACCTGGCCCTTACTGTTACAGACATAAGAATCCTAATTTCCTTGCTTTAAGTTTTTCATATTGTTTAAAAAATATATGTGTGTGTGTGTGTGTATCTCAAATCACCTTTATAAGAATTATTAAGGAGCCAGGCACAGTAGTGCACACCTATGATCCCAGCACTCTGAAAGGCTGAGGCAGGAGGATCGCTTGAGCTCCAGAGTTTGAGACCAGCCTGAGCAAAATCCCTGTCTCTGCAAAAGATAGAAATAATTAGCCTGGCAGAGGCAGGAGGATCACGAGCTCAGGAGTCTGAGGCAGCAGTGAGCTATGATGATACTGCACTCTAACCAGGTCGAGGGAGGAACAAGAAGACTATTAACAGCTACCGTTCACTGCATGTACTGAATTACTATGCTGTGCTTTACACACACTGTCACATGCAAGTCTCTAACAACTCTACTACTAGACGGACAGTACACATACTACTTGAATTTGACAAATGCAAAAACAGAAACCTAAACTGCATAATGCCATTACCCAAGCAGGGGAGGGTATTCTGTATTTGATTACCCAACCGGAGTTAAAAGGAATTCTTTTAAGAACTGTCTTAAGAAAGCAGTAAAACTTCATCAAAAGCCAAAACATAACTCACTGACAATGAATGTTCCAAAATACCATAAAATTCTGCCATATTTAAAGGCAGAAGCCACAGAGATTGAAGTTAAAAAGTACTGAGGATACTTAGGAATGAAACTGAAGATTGGCCACAATTAAGACACCACAAACAAATACTGTACTACATAGACTACAAATATTTAATGTCTCATAGTATTTTTTTTCAACTTCCTAAACAATGCTCAAGTTGCAAAAGCTTCTTTCTAATTCTGATGGACTAAGCGTATTTTTTTCTTGTGAACCTGTTAAAAAAACAGACAAAGGATTTGTTGGTAACAGAGCTCAAACCACAGAACATTTTAGTGGAAAACAGACTATTACTGAGGAAAAATTAAACTATACTCTTAATTCTATAATAAAATTTTTTACATACCAGCACAGAATATCCCGGGGACTTCACTCCTGATTATTACAGTCCGTACTTTCTTGTCAGATTTTAAAGCATCCACAGCTTTTGACAGCTAAACAGAAACAGGAAGAGAAAGGAGGAAAAAGAGAAAAAAATCATTTTCAGTTTAAAGTCAAAACTGTATCTTAATATTAGAAGAAAACAGTTAAATCTTTACACTCACCATCTTTATAAGATTTTTACTGAGTGAGTTTTTGCCATAAGCTCTGTTTATTCCAAGAACCACAATTCCTAGTTAAAGGGGAGGGAAAAAAGCACAAGCACTTACGTTAGTGGGGTATTGAGAGAGCAGACTGTACAACACACATCTAGCTAACTCGCAACTTAAACCTACCACCTTTGGGGGTTCACTGCAAGAACTGCATGTACCCTTATTCTCAGGTTTATCCTTTTCAATATAAGCACATTTTTAAAGAATATAGTATTTCTAACGCTTATAAAGCTAACCTAATGTTTAATATCCATTGCTTTTCTTCAGCCTTTTCAATGGGAAAAGAATTCCACGACATCATGTTTCCTTCAAGTTACCTCTTCTTAAGCACCACCAAAGTACTTTACAACGTTTTGGTAAATTTTACACTAATACCATGGAAGACCATGCTTATTAGTGAAAATTATGAATTAATTATTAATTAATCTTCTGCTTTTTGCTAGTATGCCAGATGTTAACTTTTCATTTACTCTTTTGGTCATACTACACAGTTTTCAATATCCCAGGCTGCTTCTGTCCCACCCACCCAACTTGAGGGCACCACCATTTCAAAGTCCAACAAATAAATCCAACTCAAATAAAGCTCTTTATCTCTCCCACAAAATTCAACTCTCCCTCCTAACTGCCCCATGTTATCATAGACCCTTATCTAATCCCAGCCTCACATTTCAAGTGCCAGTTATATCAATTTTCTAAAAACAATTCTATACACAGAATCCATCCTCTACTTAAAGTCTTTTAGTTATTTATTACAAAATACCTGAATTCAAAGACCATTATTTGATATTCAAAGTTCTATCCAAGCTATACTGAAGATCTTTTACCATAAGTAAGCACAAATTTTCATCATGTACCAGAATTACCTTCCAGTGGGTTAGAGGTGGGTATGGTTCTAATTTGTAATTGAGTTAAACTGAAGACAATGAAATGAATATATGCCCCCTCTGTGCAAGAAATGATGCAAGCCTATTTTAAAAGAGGGTACAAAGATGAACTTCAGGTTACATAAAAATAAAATTCCAAATGCTCTCAATATGGAGAAAAGCAGGGAAGAGGACCGACATCTCTGTGACAGGATGGCTCTACATTAAATAGTTAAATAAGCTTGGGCAGATCGTAGGCAGCTACCACTATCCCAAGACTAAAGACAACAGCTACCACTAGGCCTTCATTATGCCTCAGGCACTGCTCCACGTGGCTTTTGTATATTAGCTCATAGTAATCCTCACAACCACCCAAAGAGACCATGTTATTTCTATCCTCAGTTAACATAAAAACTGGAGAAGCGAAGTAACTACTTTCACTTAATGAGTGGCAGTCTAACTCCACACTTGAACAGAACTATGCTACACTGTTCAAGCTTCAGTTTCCTCTTGAAGAAAATCAAGGAGCAAAGACTAGATGTGGAAAGGCAAACATTAATAATCATAAAAACGTACAATTTAAAATGCTTTTTAAATGGTGCTAGAGTAACTTGTAAGCAGAATTGAGATGGTCTGAGGGCAAGGGGCGTCGGTCAGAGAAAGCTTACCCCAGACAGTGCTGTTTGAGTTGAGATCCTAAGGACTGAGTAGGACTTAAGGTGGAAGTGGGGAGGGGAGCGGAATTCCAGGAAGCGGAAACATGGGAGAAAACATAAACTAGCCAAGGTCCCAGGAAAGGTTCGATCATCCATGAGAGGGAGAAGACTGACCAATGACAGTGGCATGGTCAGCAAAGCCACCAAAAGTCCTTACAGGCCCTGCTTAAAGGTCCAGTCATTACCTTAAGAACAAGGAGTAACAACTGAAGGAGTGTAAGTAAGTAGGTATAAACACATACCTATGCACACAGAAAATGCGGAGAGAGGGCATAGTTTCTGTATGTGGAGATCATATCAGAAATGGATAGGGGTGCAGAGTTCGAGGTAGGAGCTTATAGTCAGGCAAGGAGATATTAGTTGTGGCTGAGATTGGCAGAGGTACAAATAAAGTTAAGTGAAAAAGTCATTCAAACTCCAAAATGAGTTAGTGGCTCGGAGCCTGTACCTCAGTGGCTAGGGCGCCAGCCACACACACCAGAGTTGGTGGGTTCAAACCCAGCCTGGGCCTGCCAAACAACAATGACAACTACAACCAAAAAATAGCTGGGTGTTGTGGTGGGCACCTGTAGTCCCAGCTACTTGGAGGGCTAAGGCAGGAGAATCACTTGAGCCCTAAAAGTTTGAGGTTGCTGTGAGCTGTGATGTTATGGCACTCTACTGAGGATGACATAATGAGACTGTCTCAATAAATACATAAGTTAGTGACAAATGGATGGAGGACTGATTCAAGTGCCAGGACATGTTAAGGAATAATCAAGGTTTCTGGCTTTAGCAACTGGATAGAAGAAGATAACATTTAATGAAACAAAACCATTAAAAACCACCAAGGTAAGGGTAGAGGGAGGTAAAGCTCATGAGTTCCATTTTGAACTACTGTGAATCTGAAGCGCCTTTAACACATTCAAACTGGTACCAACTCCAAGGATAGAGGCTAAGAATGTCCAACTGCCAGTGTTAAAATCCCAGTGGCCACTTACTAGCTATCTGGCCCTGGGTAAGTAACTTGAACTCTCTGATCCTTGGATTCTTACTTTGTTAAGACACTAATAGTTCCAAACTCTGTGGGACAATGGGAGGATCATAATGTAATACATATAAAGTTTACAAGTACCCAAATGTTATCATCCCTTCTAGTATGAATACTTTTGATGCAGTAAGTACTGAAGTTTTAAAATAATTTCTGTTAGATATGGCACTTCCAACATCATTACTGAAGAGTAAAGTACCATCAAAATGCTTACACCATAGTTAATTCCAACACTTTGGGTCCCATGGTAGAGGCCTGATGCTTTGGGTCATCAATAAATAATAACTGTACCATCAAATATATCAGTAGGCTTCTGATACTGAAAAATGAAATAAAACCTTACTTTATTCAGCAGAACCTAAACTTTTTTTTGTATCTCTCCCATTTTATATTATAATTCAGTATCTTCTCAAGAACTCAGTTATCATGTACCCCTCATACCCAGCCTAGCCAAGTTTACACAAACTCAAAAAGCTTAAGCATTCATATGCCAATCTTCAATTACTCTTTCACACTTTTCCTGCCTTTTGACAAAACACATAAAAATCTTTGGTAATCTGTACCAGGTTCACATTACAACATTAACCCTGCTCTATAAGGTCTATACAAATAAAAGATGAACGTAGGAACTCTGCTGAAACTTAAACAAAACAATACATTTTACTTGTACAAAATTGAAATTATACACAATGTCCTTCCCTGGGCCTATCTCATTCCTCTCCCCAGAGATAGCCATAGTTATCTGTCAAGAAAATGTTCAAAATATCAAAGATCTGACAATGAAGTTAGCAAACTCATACTAGAAAAAGTGCTACATGCTTCACTGCTGAATATTGGGTCACCCTCAAAGTAAACCACCTGGGAACCTATGCACCAACACCACCTTTCAAAGCAATTTGGCCATTAGAACTGTGGGCATATTACCTTTGATGTCCTGAATGTCATCAAAACATATTTCTTTTGATATTTCCTTTATCCTCAGGTAAAGAAAAAAAGTCATTGGGGGCCAGATCAAGTGAATAGGAAGGGTGTTCCGATATAGTTGTTTACTGGTTAAAAACTCCCTTACAGAGGGAGCCGGGTGAGCTGGTGAATTGCTGTGATGCAAGAGCCATAGTTGTTGATGAAAACTTCAGGTTGTTCTTGGCTTTTTCATACAACTTTTCAGCTCTTCCAAACAGTAAACTTGGTTAACTGTCCAGCTGCTATAAATGCATAATAAACAATTCCTCTGAAAAGATTAGCAACATCATCTTGACTCCTAATTTGAACTGATGGAACTTTTTCAGTCATAGAGAACTGGCTGCCTTCCATTGTGCACTTTGACACTTTGCTTCAGGGTTGTTTTGGCACATTCATGTTTCATCACCACTAATAACATGGCCCAAAACATCATCTTGCCTCTCCAAAAGCTCTTGGCAAACTTCAACACTTCTTTGCTTTTGTTCATCAGTGAGCTCCTTCGGGACTATTTTTGCACACACCTTTCTCATGCCATAATTTTCAGTTAAGATTTTTCTAATTGTTTCTCTATTGATATTTACTTGGTCCGCTATGCTTCTCACAGTCAGCCAATGATTCTGATGCACAATGCAATGAATTTTTGCAATGTTTTCATCAGTTCTGCTTGTTACTGGCCCCCTTGACCTCTCTTCATCAGTGATGGTTTCTCTCCTCTCAGAAAAACATTTAATCCATTTGTACACTGCTGTTTTCATCATGGCATTATCCCAATAAACTTGGACTAACAAGTCCCTGATTTCACTTTCACTCTTAAGAAGGTTAACAAGAAATTTAACATTTTGTTCACTGCTCTAACTCAAATTCTGACATTCTTATGACAAACAATAAACAAGGCCACTCCATAAGACACCACTACACATCAATACAAGCACAGCTGTTAAACTCTTACATGCACTTATGCCAAGGTTATGAACCTTTGCTGAGTTGTGTGTACAGTGCTAACAGGAGCACACAGTGGCAAGTCTGCAAACTTAATCGTTAGACCTCGTATTTACCTATGGAAATAGAGCTCTATACTACAGTTTTGGTTATTGCTACTTCACATAAATAGATCACATTTTTTTTTTTTTTAGAGGCACAGTTTTTACTTTGTCGCCCTCAATAGAGTGCTGTGACATCACAGCTCACAGCAACCTCCAGTTCTTGGGCTTAGGCAATTCTCTTGCCTCAGCTTCCCAAGTAGCTGGAACTACAGATGCCCGCTACAAGAACCCAACTATTAATTTTTTGCAGTTTGGCCGGAGCTGGGTTCAAACTCGCCACCCTCAGTATCTGGGGCCGGTACCCTACTCACTGAGCCACAGGCACCACCCAGATCATATTTTCTTTTGATGCTGTTCTACATAAATAGGTTCATACATACTTAGTTTCTTTAATTCAGTCTTAAAGATAATTCTATATCAAAATAAACAAAAATTCAGGGAATTTGCTGCCAGCAGACTTGTCCTACAAAACGTCAGATGAAATTATTTAGGAAGAAGAGAAATTAAATAGATCTATAACTCAAATCTACATAAAGAACAGTAGAGCTTCTGGGAAGCAATCAGTGAAGATAAAATAAAAACTTTTCTATTTCTTACTTTTAATTGATCTAACACATAACAATTTGCTCAAAATAACAGGAACAATGCATTCGATTATGTGTTTATATATAAGTAAAACAGAAAGAGGAATTAGAAATGTTTGGTTGCCACCAAACAAAACCCAAAAATAGTTTGTTATTAACCCATTTTTATTAACCCATTTATGCCTCATGTTACATTATTGAAATGATAGTGAGGTGGGAGTTATATCCTACTGCTCAAAGTCATCTCCAAGGTCTGATTTTTTACACATCTCTACCTCCTGAGGGTACATGTTATCAAATGGCACACAATTGATTCGCTACTATAGACCCTGACACGCTGGGAGTTTGTCAAAAAGTTATGAAAAAATTCAAAAATGTCAACCTCTGGCATAAATGAGTTAAAAGGTACTTAACACTACCCATGAACTGGTACAGTGTTATTTGGAAGTATATTTGGATTAGCTGTAAATGCATACTGTAAACTCTAGGGCAACCACTAAAAACAATTTAAAAAGAAGTATAGGTGATATACCAATAAAGCAGAAAACTGAAATCAGGCAAAATTTTCAATTAAAACCACAATAGGCAGAAAAAGCAAGACAAAAATAGGACAGTATCACTTTGAACATCAATGAAGACAAAGATTGCTACAGTAGATTAAGAAACAAGATCCAATCACATGCTATCTACAAAAAACTAACAAGGGGGAGCACAGATAGGGAGATAGGGAGCACACACTCACACAAACTGGTTTTTTCCTATTCTCTCACTCAACAACAATAATCACCACACAAGACTTCTGTGACCAAATGAGTACTTCTCCCTACCAACAAACAAGCAATCAAGTCTGCAGTGAACCTGGCTGAGTGTCCTCTGATTCAATTCTGACACTATCTACCTGCAGACACTGTCAGATCTCAGAGGTAGAGGGCTCATTCTTTAAACCTTCCCCTCCTTTGCCTTTCCCTACCTGCAACCAGTTTCAAGACCAGGCTTCCAGAACATCTTACCAACCAGCTTCAATCTGGGTTTCCCATGACCCCCTTTCGGATTTGATTTATCTGCTGAAGCAGGTATCTTTATCTCACAGAACTCAGGGAAACACATTTACTGGTGTAATGTAAAGGATATTACAAAGGATACAGATGAAGAGATGCACAGGACAAGGTTCCTCTCTCCTAGAGAGAGACCCTCCAGGAAATCTCCAAATGGCCTTACATTTATGGTCAATTGGTCTTTTGACAAAGATATCAAGCCAATTCAATGGTAAAAGAAGTTTTTTCAACAAATGCTGATGGGGAAACTAGATACACACAAAATAAAACTGACCCCTTCCTAATACCATATGCAAAATCAACTAAAAATGGATCAAAGACACAAATGTAAGAGCTAAACTATAAAACTGTTAGACATAAATCTTCACATTGGACTAGGCAACAGATTCATTCTCAAATATGATTCCAAAAGCACAACTGAAAACAGAAAAACCAATAAATCAGACTTCATCAAAATTATCAGGAAAATAAAAAGATAACCCACCGAATAGGAGAAAATATTTGTAAACCATACATCTGATATGAATTTAATATCCAGATTATATAGAGAATTATTACAACTCACAAGAATAAGGCAAACATTCGAATTTAAAAAATGGACAAAGTGTCCTAGCACTCTGAGAGGCTGAGGCAGGTGGACTGCCTGACCTCAGGAGTTCCAGACCAGCCTGAGCTACAGCAAGACTCCATCTCTAAGGGCATTGTGGTGGTGCCTGTAGTCTGAGCTACCCAGGAGGTTGAGGCAAAAGGATCACTTGTGAGCTGAAGAATTTGAGGTTGCTGTGAGCTATGACATCAGAGCACTCTACTGAGGGCAACAAAGTGAGACTCTGTCTAAAAAAAAATAAAAATAAAAATAAAAAAGAGCAAAGTGGCTAGGTGTGGTGGGTCATGTCTGTAAGCCTAGCACTTTAGGAGGCGCAGGCAGGTGAACTGCCTAAGCTCAGGAGTTCCAGACCAACCCATAGGCATTGCGGTGGGCACCTATAGTCCCAGCTACCAGGAAAGCTAAAGCAAGAGGATTGCTTGAGCCCGAGAGTTTGAGGAGGTTGCTGTAAACTATGAGGCCACAACACTCTACCAAGGGCCACAGAGAAAGTCTGTCTCAAAAACAAAAGGGGGTGGGGAGGACGTGGAGGAAATATACTTGGGAAGACCAATCAGAAGGCTACTAGAGGAGACGAGCAAGCACAAGTTTCAGATGACGGTACTGAAGATGGGAAGCAGATGACTGCAGAGGTATACCGAAGGTGGGATCAATATAACTATCAATGCTATAAACACTTCTTACCCTCAATTTATAGACAAGGCCCAACAACTGTGATAAAAGTAAAATGTCACTCTTATAGACTCTGATAATGTAAACCAATGCTGTGAATGACCGAAAAGAGAAGACAGAAGATGGAATAAACAGCAAACATTCTCTCACGTTAGATCAAAAGGAGTACTGAGACTATCTAGAAAAATAATAATGCAGGTAACACAAATCAGAAAGACAGTAAATAAAATTATCATTCACAGCCAAAACCCAAGAGATGCTTTAGAAGTCATTAATTTTGATGAAACAGCACAAAAATGAAGGTGTGGCACCTTACTGTAATGCTTTCTATTTAAATTTTTACCATGAGTACATATAATTTTTTTTTACTTTTAAAAAAATTACTTTAAAAAATGTATCACTAATAAATAGCATGTAATAAACAAACTATTAAAAGTCACTAACAGAACATTTTTGATAAACCACACACACAGGAATGTAAAATACTACAAAAGGGGGCAGGGCACCGTAGCTCACTCCTGTAACCCCAGCACTTGGGAGGCCAAAGCAGGTAGATTACCTGAACTCACAAGTTAGAGACCAGCCTGAGACAGAGTGAGACCTCATCTCTAAAAACAGCCCAGCGATGTGGCTGGCACCTGTAGTGCCATCCACTTGGGAGGCTGAGGCAAGAGAATCCCTTAAGCCCAGGAATTTGAGGTTGCCAGTGATCTATGACATCAGAGCACTCTACCAAGGGTGACAAAGTGAGACTCTGTCTCAAAATAACCAAATAAAATAGGCTCAGTGCCTGTAGCACAGTGAGTAGGGCACCAGCCACATACACCTAGGCTGGCGAGTTTGAGCCTGGCCCAGGCCTGCTAAAACAACAGTGACAACTACAAGCAAAAAATAGCCAGGCGTTGTAGTGGGCACCTGTAATCCCAGCTACTAGGGAGGCTGAGGCAAGAGAATCGCTTAAGCCCAAGAGTTGGAGGTTGCTGTGAGCTGTGATGACACAACACTCTACCAACGGCGACGTAGTGAGACTGTCTCAAAAATAAATAAATTAAATAAAATACTACAAAAGTACTAACAACCTATACTGAAAAATATACTGAAATATAGTAAGATACACATAAGAATTTTAAAAAGGCAGCCAGGCACAATGGCTCACCCCTGTAAAACTAGCACTTTGGGAGGCCAAGGCAGGTAGATCACCAGTGCTCAGGGGTTCGAGACCAGCCTGAGCAAGAGTGAGACCCCATCACTAAAAAATACCCGAGCATTGTGATGGGCGCCTGTAGATCCCAGCTACTTGGGAGACTGAGGCAAAAGGATAAAATGAGCCCAAGAGCTTGAGGTTGCTGTGACTATGATGCCATGGCAATCTACTGAGGACAACAAAGTAAGACTCTATCAAAAAAAAAAAGGCCAGGCACGGTGGCTTACACCTGTAATCCCAGCACTTGGGAGGCCAAAGTGGGTGGATATCCTCAGCTCAGGAGTTCGAGACCAGCGTGAACCAGAGTAAGACCTCGTCTTTACTTACTAGCCAGGCATTGTGGCGAGCACCTGTACTCCCAGCTACTTGGGAGGCTGAGGCAAGAGAATCACTTAAGCCCAAGAGTTTGAGGTTGCTGTGAGCTGTGAAGCCATTGCACTCTACTAAGGGCAACAAAAGTGAGATTCTGTTTCTCAAAAAAAAAAAAAAAAAAAAAATTGTAAAAATATCAACAGCAGGATCTTAGGAACAAGTTAGAAATTCATTAAAAGATTGATGATTATAACCTGAAAAACCCAAGAATCGAATTTTTTTAAAAAAGCATTCTTTAAAAGACATGAAATTAATATATCCAGAAACAAACACAAAAGTTGGCATGATACAAGCAGACTGTAGAATTGAGGTTATCAGAGATTGGGGAGGGGAGAAGTGAAAAGGAGAATAGGAAGGAAGTTTGTTAGATAGGAGGAATAAATGCTGGTGTTCTACTGCATAGTAGGGTGACTACAGTTAAGAGAGGTTTTTGAAGGTTCTAACCAAGAAAAGTGACAAATGCATGAGGTGATGGATACAAGTACCCTGAATGGATCATTACACAAATAACACAGATATGTATCAAAACATCAAATATACCCCATAAATATGTACAATTACAATGTGTCAATTAAGAAAATAAAAAATTTAAAAAATATTCATATCCAGAAATAATGAACTTCATTAAAAAAAGAAAAAAAGATAAAAAAGACAACCTCTTAGAAAACATATTAGGAGAAAATATCCTATTTTTATTTTTATTTATTGTTGGGGATTCATTGCAGGTACAAAGAACAGGTTACACTGATTGCATATGTTATGGAAAGTCCCTTTTATAATTGTGTCCTGCCCCCAAAAGGTGTGTCATACACTGTGACCCCCCCTCCCTGCTTCCCTCTCTCTGCTCTCTCCTTCCCCCATCTCCCACCATGTACTAGGTAATTAATTGTCCTCGTATCAGAATTGAGTACATGGGATTCTTGCTTCTCCATTCCTGTGATGCTTTTATGAGAATAATGTGTTCAACTTCCATCCAGGTTAATACAAAAAATCTAAAGTCTCCATCTTTTTTAATGGCTGAATAATATTCCATGGTGTACATATACCACAGCTTGTTAATACATTATGGGATTGGTGGGCATTTAAACTGTTTCCACATTTTGACAATTGTAAATTGAGCTGCTATAAACAGTCTACTGCAAATGTCCTTATGGTAAAAGGTTTTCCTTCTGGGTAGATGCCCAGTAATGGGATTGCAGGATCAAATGGGAGGTCTAGTTTTGAGTTCTTTGAGGGCTCTCCATACTTCATTCCAAAAAGGTTGTATTAGTTTGCAGTCCCACCAGCAGTGTAAAAGTGTTCCCCCCTCTCCACATCCATGCCAGCACCTAGAGTTTTGAGATTTTGTGATGTGGGCCATTCTTACTGGGTGGTTTTGATTTGCATTTCTCTAATAATTAGGGACGATGGCATTTTTTCATATGTTTGTTAGCCATTCATCTGTCTTCTTTAGAGAAGGTTCTGTTCATCTCTCTTGCCCATTGATATAAGGAATTGTTGGCTGTTTTCAAGTTAATTAATTTGAGTTCCCTACAGATCCTAGTTATCAAGCTTTTATCTGATTCATAATATACAAACATCCTTTCCCATTGTGTACGTTGTTTATTTGCTTTGGTTGTTGTCTCCTTTGCTATATAGAAACTTTTCAGTTTAATTAAGTCCCATTTGTTCATTTTTATTATTGTTGCAATTGCCATGGAAGTCTGGAAACGGTCTTCATAAAGTCTTTCCCCAGGCCAATATCTTCAAGTGTTCTTCCCATGCTTTCTTCAAGGATTATCATTGTTTCATGGCCTGAATTAGGTCTTTTACCCATCTTGAATCAATTTTTGGGAGTGGAGAAAGGTGCAGGTCCAGTTTCAGTCTTTTACGTGTGGATATCCAGTTCTCCCAGCACCATTTATTGAATAGGGATTCTTTCCCCCCAGTGTATGTTCTTGTTTGGTTTATCAAAGATTAGGTGGCTGTAAGATGTTAGTTTCATTTCCTGGTTTTCTATTTTATTCCAGATGTCTATATCTCTATTTTTGTATCAATACCATGCTGTTTTGACCACTATGGCCTTGTAGTACAGCCTAAAGTCAGGTAGGTGGATGTCTCCAGCTTTGTTTTTATTTCTAAGAACTGCCTTAGCTATATGGAGGGGGGTTTTTTTGTTCCATACAAAACGAAGAAAGTACGATGTTGGTATTTTAACAGGGATGGCACTGAATCTGTAGATTGCTTTGAGAAGTATAGACATTTTAACAATATTGATCCTGGCTTGGTGCCCGTGGCTCAGTAGTTAGGGCACCAGCCCCATACACCAGGGCTGGCAGGTTCGAATCCAGCCCAGGCCTACTAAAAAACAACAATGACAACTACAACAAAAAAATAGCCTGGCATTGAGGTGGGCACCTGTAGTCCCAGCTACTTGGAAGGCTGAGGCAAGAAATCACTTAAGCCCAAGAGTTTGAGGTTGCTGTGAGTTGTGACACCACAACACTCTACCAAGGATGACAAAGTGAGACTTTGTCGCCAAAAAAAAAAAAAAAAAGTTGATTCTTCCCTGCCATAAACATCGTATGCTCTTCCATTTGTTAGTATCTTCTGCTTTTTTTTTTCTTAGCATACTAATTAGAACACTGAAAAGTACAGGCACAGGTAGCACATTTCTTAAACTGATCAAAGCCATCTACAACAAACCTACGGCTAATATATTACTGAATGGAATAAAACTGAAAGCCTTTCCATTTAGAACTGGAACCAGGCAAGGTTGTCCTCCATCACCACTACTATTCAACATAGTGCTGGAAGTTCTAGCCAATACAATCAAGCAAGAGAAGGAAATAAAGGGCATCCAAATGGAAGCAGAGAAAGTCAAACTCTCCCTCTTTGCTGACGATAGGATCTAATACTTAGAGAACCTCAAAGTCTCAACCACAAGATTCCTGGAAGTGATCAAAAAATACAGTAATGTCTCAGGATATAAAATCAATGTCCACAAGTCAGTAACCTCTGTATACACAAATAACAGTCAAGATGAGAAGCTAATTAAGGACACAATCCCCTTCAAAATAGCTTCAAAGAAAATAAAACGCCCTGGAATATACTTAACAAAAGAGGTGAAGGACCTCTATAAAGAAAATTATGAAACCCAAAGAAAATATCGCATTTTTATTAACAACCTGAAAGGAGGCAGAGACAGGGAGGATAACAAAGGGATACACATAAGAAGAAATGTACAAATCTTACTGGCAGACACTTGTTAACACAAAAAGTAAAACAAATGGAAACATGTACCATGATCTTACACAGAAAAAAACAGCATCACAAATATTCCCTTAATTTATGAATCTAACGCCACCTACTTTCGAAACTAGACATTAGGATTCTATAATTCATATGGAAAAATAAGAATGCAGGAAGAGCCGAGAAAACAATGAAAAAAGAAAGGGCATTGGTAAAGGAGGAACCAGCCCTATTATATATTAAAATACAACACAGCACTTTAACAATTATAATGTTAGAAGTGTAATATGTAGACATCATAAGACAGAATACAACGTCCAGATGGAAATTTTTATGATAAAAATGGCATTTCAAATCAAGTGACATAAAGATAAACTAATGGTGTTGGGACAACTGGGTACCCAACAGAAAAGAGAGACAGGATCAGTATCTCACACTTGCCATGATAATGCCTTTATTATTACACTGGTGGTGCCAAAAATGGCAATTTTCTATCATTTTACTATCATTCTTCCATAAAAACCTTTTCCCTCCTTCACTATTTTAAGTATCACTATGAATTCTTTGTGCAATGTGCTATAATCCATAACTATCGCCACACATTATAATATTCAAATTAGCCTATATATGCCCAGAAGGAGCCTTTGCAAGCCTGTTTCTAAGTCCTTCTAATATGTTCCCTTCAATATCTGAGCACTTCCTTTATTTCTTTTTTTTTTTTTTTTTTTTGAGACAGAGTCTCACTATGTCACCCTCAGCAGAGTACTGTGACATCACAGCTCACAGCAACCTCAAATTCTTGGGCTTAAGCGATTCTTCTGCCTCACCCTCCCAAGTAGCTGGGAGTACCCGCACCAACACCTGGCTATTATTTTTGTTGCAGTTGTCATTGTTGCTTTAGCTGGCCTGGGCTCAGTGTATATGGCTGGTGCCCTACCCACTAAGCTATGGGCGCCACCCACTTCCTTATTCCAGAAGATATTCCAGGTTCCCCCTATTCTAGATCTGCAAATAACTATATCTCCAAAAAGCCCTGGCTTCTTTTAGTCAGGGAACAATACTCAGAAACAAAGATCTAGATATTAGGCACGTTCACTGCTACTGTGATATGACTGCTTTTAGACTCTTTCAATGCACAGAAGTAGGAAATGTATATCAGATATGATAATATACTTACGGTTTTTCAATTTATTAGAACCATAAATATATCCTGATAGCCCCCAATCAAATACCACATAACAGCATCCTTTCTCACCTTCTCCCATTCCGTATTTGTACTTTCCATAATGAAAAAATCCTGGTTCTCAAGAACAATATATTTTCTCATTTGCTCTAACCCAAATAGAAACAAAATAATACATTAAGAGCTATTACTGGTTCGGCGTCTGTAGCTCAGCAGCTAGGGTGCCAGCCATATACACCGGAGCTGGCAGGTTCTAATCCAGCCTCGGCCTGCCAAACAACGATGACAACTACAACCAAAAAATAGCCAGGCGTTGCTTGGGAGGCTGAAGCAAGAGAATCGCTTAAGCCCAAGAGGGTGACAGCTTGAGACTCTGTTTCAAAAAAAAAAAAAAGAACTATTACTTGCTGGGCTCAGCTGCTTATGCCTGTGATCTAGCACTCTGGAAGACCAAGGCAGGAGTATCCCTTGAGCTTAGGAATCAGCCCAAGCAAAAGCAAGACTCTGCCTCTACTAAAAACAGAAAAATTAAGACAGGCATTGTGGCCTACCCCGGTTGTCCCAGGTACTCAGGAGGCAGAGACAGGAGGATCACTTAAGCCCAGGAGTTTGAGGTTGCTGTGAGATAAGCTTGACTCCATGGCACTCTAGCCTGGACAACAGAGTAAAACTCTGTCTCAACAACAAAAACAAACACTAACAAACCTGTTACACCCATACTATTGCCAGCAACAGACCTACTAAATAAACTGACTTATAATTCTTAATTAATCCAAAAGATAAAAATTTCTTAAATTACAGCCAAAATGTATTAGGCAACTATAGCTTACAGAAAAGGGAAATGAATTATAGTACATGGGACAAGATGGAAAAATTGAAAATACTGCCAGGAAGCAGTGTTATTTTAAAGTGGACTTGATTAGGTATAAATGTATATTGCAAACTCTAGGGTAACCACTAAAAGAAATTTTTAAACCAGTGTAATTAATATGCTGAGAGGTGTGAAACTAGAATCATAAAATGTTTGATTAAAAAGGGACAGAAAAAGAGAAGGAAAAAAACATCCAATGAACAGAAAAGTTATAAATGATACATAATAGTCCAACTATTTCAGTAATTACTTTAATTGTAAATGGTATAAATACACCAATTAAAAGAGCTCATTAAATGAGATTAAAAAAACAAGACCCAGCTACCGGATATGTTGCATATGAGAAACCCACTTTAAATATAAAGATACAGACTAACTAAAAGATAAATCACTAAAGTAACTTTAATTTCAGAGAAAGCTAATTTCAAATCAAGGAACAGTCTACGAGAGAAAGAGGAATTACGTAAAAAAACAAGGGTCATCTCCAGAATGGTGGGTACTTGCAGTCCCAGCTACTCAGGGGGCTGTAGGAGGAACACTGGAACCCAAGGGTTTGGGTGTCAACTAGGCAGAGGCTATGACACTCTAGTCCAGACAGAATGAGGCTCTGTCTCAAAATAAATATATGTGTTTAGGGGTATATATGTATGTATATATATAATTTATAAATATTTATTTATATTTTGGGGGGCCAGTCATGGAGGCTCACACCGGCAATTCTAACACTCTGGGAAGCCAAGGTGAGTGGATTGCCTGAGCTCAGGGGTTTGAAACCTGCCTGAACAAGAGCAAGATCTTGTCTCTAAAAAACTAGCCAGGTGTTGTGGTGGGGCTTGTAGTCCCAGCTACTTGGGAGGCTGAGGCAAGAGAGTCACTTGAGCCCAAGAGTTTGAGGTTGCTGTGAGCTGTGACGCCACGACATTCTACCGAGATCGACAAAGTAAGACTCTGTCTCAAAAAAAATAAATAAATAAACAAAATGTGTGAAAGGAATTAACCAGTTAAAGAACAAAAGGAAGTAGATATTGGAAGACCAGCTAGCAGGCCTGCTGTAGTCCACTTGACCTGTTGGACAAGGGTGGTATTGGTAAAGAAATACACGGAAAGATTTCAAAGACATTTAAGGAGAGTTGATAATCCTGATGTGAAGGATAACTTGAACTATAAATTTGCTTGTTTGCTCTATCTCCACCAGAAGTTGTTCCCACATAATTCACAACAATGATCTTTGAAAGGGTCATAATTATACGTAGAAGCTTGCCAGGCTGGGGGGTGGGGGGGGGTGGGGGTGGAAGTGTGGTAGGGCAAGGGGAAGAATCATTTCAGGAGGTACCTCTCCTGAACAACCTGCAGCATTGGGGGTCACATGTGGCTTTCTGAATCCTAGAGTGAGATTTTTGACTGAATTCAAATTTTATAGAACAGTTCCTTTTAATAAAGGGATTTGTTCTGTGAAGTTTGGATTCAGCCAAAGGGCTACACTTAGGGATCTGGAAGGCCACTGGTTTCAAGCAGGAAAAGGAAAAGCTCAGGTACAGCTGCAGGGAGGAGAACTGTGAAAACTGACCAGTCGAAAAGGCCCTGCAGGCAATGGGGAGCCATTAGAGGTTTTTAACTAAGCACAGAAGTGCTTTGTGACCTTGTAAGAAGTAACCCCAGCATCAGCATGAAGAATAAACTAGGCAGAGAATGACTGGAGTCAGGTGATCTATGAAGCCACGACCAGGACTACTGCTCTAAAACTCTTGAGTAGGATAGATTAATAAGGCAAGAAATAACCACTAAAGAATCCTGGATATAACTGTGCCTCCACAACAAATTCCCAACATGGAAGGAGCTCAAAAAACAGATGAAGTTTGTATTCTGCATCTGCCCACCCTCCACAAACCTAAAGAGCTGCAAATGCAATTAGGGGCTCTTCTGACCCAGAAGAGTTCTCATATTCCCTAAAGGCTGCTTAGAACACCAAATTTGGGGCTCCATGAGAAACAAAACCACCTCGGAGACTCCTTCATCTGAGTACCCTGACCTCATGTTCCTTACACTACTTACTGTTCATTTAAGTAGTGAAGCAAAGCAAAATATAAACATCAGCCAAGCCTGAGTCTTCATAGTTGCCAATCCTTAGAAAAGGCTGGGTCAATTTTAAGAAACCATGTTGTCCTAATAGCTGATTCTTACATTTCAGAAAAACTGAAAACATCTTAATTTATTAAATTGTCTTTTATGTTGATATCTTTTATTTTAGTCCATCCTGATCCTAACTTAAAGACTCTCCAGACATTTCAATTTGCATTCAAGTCATAAAGACAAAAAATACAAAATGTAGTGCATATTACTAGCTGTACTTGCAATTCCTAGTATCAAACATATTGTTGGTACACCTAATGTAACTGAAATCCCAGCATGACTAAGCTTACCCAAAAGATGGTGGCATTCAGGCTCTAATCACTCCAGTGCCAGTCTAAGCTTCCAGCTGAATCTCTTACTATTCTGCTTGTCATGCCACACTACAGCCACACTTGCCTTATGTTATTGCCCAAATACATCACACATGTTCACATCTCCATGCTTTTGACCATGCTCTTGTCTCTGGCATAATAAACAAATAAGGAATGAGGTAACTCATATTCCTGCACTCCTACTATGAGCTAGATAATCAGTGGACAAATTTCATTTCATCTTCACAGTAACCCTATAAACGTGGTATCATTTTTCCTGTTTTACATGCAGTTGAGGCATAAGAAGTTTGCCCAAGAACACTAATGACAAAAATCTATTGACTGTTAGTGAATGTCTTGGAACCCCTTTCAAATGGTGAGACCGTTCAGGTATTACAGCCTTTTCTTTGCTCTCACCAAGCCTTTAAAGTTAGAAGCATAATAATCACCAGAATCTGCTTCACAATAAGACAACACTCATGACTTACTCGTTTTTCACTTCTGCTTAACAGATTATAGGTCCTCTATAAATGCATGTCAAAATTAAACGACTGGTCCTGTGGCATAACTCGGGCAAATGGTGATTCCACTCTTCACGATCCCCTTAGCTTTTCCCAGCACTGAAAGTTAAATAAACTGAGCATCATCAGTATTCTCTCCGAATCTCTCCCTCTTCCAAAACCTGCCACCCTCAAGAATTGTATTGCTAATGCACCAGTTTACTCCTCCTGTGGGTAGCACAAGAGCGAAATCAGATTCACCCACATTCCAGTCCCGGAGCTTAGCAACACAAAAAATGCTCAAGACAGTTAAGATGAAGTAGTAGTCTCTCACAACTAACTTTCTTACAATAGACTAGAGAAAAAAAAGTTCCAGCTGAACTGCCTCAAATTTAAGATTATTCATCATAATAAAGGGCATTCTCACTGCAGCTTCTACAACTCTGCACTGATACCTGGGTTGACAGAAAGCCATTACACAGCAAGAAGCCCAGAAGCAAAGATTAAATGCTCAGCGTATGCTTTGACCTTGACTCGACTAGAGCGGAGGGTGTAAACTGCGTTTCTGTTTTCCGCGCCGAACGTGGAGAGCCGCTAAGCCGCTCCGGATACACGTTTCGGTATCAAAGCACGAAGGAGGTGACTGAGGAGCCCGCCCCCGGTGGAAGGGCGGGTAGTACCCGGGCTCTGCAAACCTGCCTGACCTATCCCCGCATCCTGCTGCAGACGCTGCACCCTCCGCCCGGTCCAGAGATCAGCGACCACCGCCCGCCCGCGCCCCTCACCTCGGTTCTCATCCTCCAGGTGCCGCACCCGTAGCTCGTCCTCCGTCTTCACCTCAGAGCTGTAGCCCCTGCTCGGGGTGGGACCCCTGGCCGAGGGCGCCCAGCCCTGGGCCCATATAGCCGGGCCCATCTGTCGGCCTACCAACGAGCCAGGCAGCCTCAACCCCGGGCCAAGCTGTGCAGAGCACGCGGCCACTAGGCGGGCGCGGCCAGCCTGCAGGGCACCTAAAGCCCCCGGTGCCGCCGCCGCCGCCGCCATGTTGTCTGTTTACGGCGTGGGCCCACGGCTGCTGCTCCGCCCCCGCCCGGCACCGACCTTCCGCGCGCACGCGCACGGCGCCCTGACCCCAGGACCTCGCCCCGCCCCCGCAGCCTCGCTCCTACCTGGCCCCGCCCCCCTGAGTCTTGCATTCGCGCGGCCCTGTCTAGGCCCCCAACTGAGCTCTGTACGTGCCACCACCTCTGGTCGCCGTTCCCTAGAGAGTGGTTTAATGGTCTGTAAAACACAGAGGGAGAAAGTAGTTTTCCAAAGCTATGGAATAGTGGAGGGAAACGTAATTCTATAAGGACGACCCACAGGGAATCATCTCCCCGCACTCCCTATATGCGTTCTCTGTGTTCTCTGTGTTAAGTAAGCTGCAAAAGTGAGCTAAAATAATTTGTCTCCTCAGGTTTGGCTAAAAGTGTGACAGCTCAGTGTGGGACACTGTTTTTCTCACGTATGTCAGAGCCATTGATTGTGGGGTAAACGTGCCTGGTAAACTTAAGTGATGTTTACTACAGGCATTCAGGAAGGGGTGAGAGCACCCAACCAAAGGGCCCTGTAACCGCTGACTTCTGCTGGTAGATAGATAGCCCTGTCTGGGGCAAGAGTTCTAATGCGGGCCATTACCCAAGAAAGGGGCCAAACCATAGGCTGAGGTGGGATTTGGAGCTTGTGGCTCTTCGGAAACCGGAAACTCAAAACATCAATTTAATGTGTAGGTGCTTATCAAACACGTTATTTTCAAATTTTCTGCTGCCTAGCTTTTATCAGATCTCAACTAGGAAAGCATATATTGGGAATACAGTTCAAAAGTGTGCTACGGGCCGAGTACTGTGGCTCATGCCTGTAATCCCAGCACGCCGGGAGGTAGAGGCGGGTGGATTGCCTGAGCTCATTTCAGACCAGCCTGAGCAAAGTGACACTCTGTTTCTCTACTAAAAATAGAAATATTAGCCGGGCCGTTGGGATGAGTGCCTGTAGTCCCAGTTACTTGGGAGGCTGAGGCAGGAGGATGGCTTGAGCTGAGGAGTTTGAGGTTGCTATGAGCTATGGTGGGGATAGCACTCTAGTCTGGGGCAACAAAGTGAGACTGTCTCAAAAAAAAAAAAAAAAAGTGTTATAAGAGAATATGAAATTGGACATTTAAGTTTGCAAACTCATCCGTGAAAGAGTGCTATGTTCCTCATTGCTGAATATCACTAAGGTCACCTTCCAGTTCCTCCCCCTTGGGAAGCTATGTACTGATGCTAGCACCTAGTACAGCGTTCAGTTCACTTTTTCTAGGATGGGTTCCTGAACTTAATCGACCTTGTACTACTATTGCCACACAAATTTCCACTTCCTTCATTGTTGTACCCTTAACTTTTATCCAAAATGGAAAGAAAAGGCCTATTAAATTCCATTACTGTTAACTGCTGTAGGAATGGAGTTGAAGGTACATTTTCTTGTTATCTCTTATAAAGTGTCATGTGGGAAATTCTCTTAAAGTTTAGGACAAGGAAAATTTTTCTTCCTTTGTCTCATTCTTCTTTTCTTATAACAATATTCACTTTGGTGGGCATTGTGATTTTTATTGTTATGGTTTCTTTCTAATTTTGTCCTTAGGTCTTTCTGGTGAGAGATGGGAAGTCTGGAGGTGACTGAGAGCTCAAACAGTGAAAGGGGAGCAAGGAGGAGGTACCTATGGGGCCAAAGCCTTTAAGGAGGTACCTTTAGGGTCCAAGGAGGTACCTTTAGGGTCCAAGATGTTATCCAAGCAGTTACAAAGAAGGAGTTCTAATTGGTGGTGTTAGGGACTTAAACCCTTCCCCCTCCTTGCCTCCCAGAACTCTCCCTGCCCCAAAACTTCCACTGGAAACAACCTAGCCTGCCAAAACCTTCCAGCAACCTGTGGAATCTTCCTTCTCCTATGCCCAGTATAAAAACAAGGCCCAACTATTCTCACCATCTTTGCCCAGGTGGGTCTCTGTCCCCGTTCATTAAACTTGGCCTGAACCTCTCCTGGCCTTGTCTCTGGATACACCACCAAACTCCTTTCAGGTAGTCTTGACGCAAGTAGGCATGCTTGTTTCATGAAATCACCCTGGGACTTTCAGGTGATCGTGCAGCATATCTGCACAGTCCAAGAAGGGCATGGGGGTCATGGAGAGGGTCAAGTAAGCTGCATCTGACTGTCCATAACAAGAGATCCCTGGGGTGCAGTTGTATAAGGCAGATAGCTGGCTCAGCCACACTGATGAACTGGGAGTGGGTGGAGCCACGTAAGGGTGGCTAAAGTGCCTGAGCTTGTTTCTGGTACAAGAAAGTCACACATATTCAAAATGGATGCCAAGGCAACAGAAAATTAGAAACAGTCACTATACCAGGAAACTCAAAATTTTATTTACAGCTCAGCCATGGCAATTGCACTATTTTTATTACTATTCACTTGGTCTCTAATTGTTTTGATATTGTTATGCAAGCTCATCAGTAGACTGTGAATTTAAAGGCAGCAGTTATTTAGAGCACCTAGCACAGCGCTATTTAAAACAATATAACTTCAGGTAATACTTGTTATTGTTTAGGAAACTATAGAAAGACAATGGTAAATTGTCTAGGTTATATAAGAAAACAAAGAAGGATTGCCCATTGTTTCATTGAACATAGAACATGAATGAAATTTGCCACATAGGCTTGGCACCTGTAGCTCAAGCGGCTAAGGTGCCAGCCACATACACCAGAGCTGGCAGGTTTGAATCCAGCCCAGGCCTGCCAAATAACAATGGTAGCTACAACCAAAAAATAGCTGAGTGTTGTGGCAGGTGCCTATAGTTCCAGCTGCTTGGGAGGCTGAGGCAAGAAAATCGCTTAAGCCCAGAAGTTGGAGGTTGCTGTGAGCTGTGATGCCAGGGTACTCTATCCAGGGTGACAGCTTGAGACTCTGTCTCAAAAAAAAAAAAAAAGAAAGAAAGAAAAGAAATTTGCCATATAGAAGTCTATCCCCTTCCCTGACATTTGTGACACTCAGGCTTATTTAGAATAGTCTGTGGTCATCAAATGGGTGGCCAAAGTTAATGCAAATAAATAAATATGCAATAAAAATAAAGAGGCAATAAAAAATAATGCAAATAATAAATATCACCATGGCCATTACAACCTGGCAAGAATGACAACTTGTTGTGAATTGCTAAATACCCAAAATGTAACAAATTCCAAAGCAAATAGTCATGGCTTTGATTCCCAGCTCCATAACAGCTTCCCTTTGAGGCATCAGGGAATTATTTAAATACTTAATGCTTACATTTCTTCAGAATAGCTAGTATAATATCTATTCACCTCACGAATTCTTTAACTTCAATTTCTTCAACTATAAATGAGAATAATTATGCTCATTTTATTGGGTTGATAAGATAAGTATGTAAAATACTTGGCACCAGGAAATGGGAACAGAACAGATAATATTAGCTACCATTTACCAACTTCCTCCTTAGTCTATTCCAGGCATTTAGACATTTAATTTAATCATCAGAAAATTTCGAAGTTGGCATTACTATCCCCATTTTTATGGATGAGGAAACTGAGGTTGTTACTTAGAAAGTCAGCAGCTAAGAAGCCATGGAGCTGGAATCCAAATCCCAGGACAACTAAAGACCATGTTCGTAATCACTGTTTTGCACAGCCTTGCAATAAACGTTAAGAGGTTCAATAAAAGGTAGTTCCCTCTGATTCCTTTCTACTTTTTAGTAAAAAAAAAAAAAAAAACTGATATGAGACAAGAACAATGATTTTCAGTTTGGGAAAGGAGGGTGAGGCTTGGTGTTCGAAATGGCAAGAGTGGAAAAGCTGGGGTATTCAGAGTACTACACCCAGTAATATCTGATCTAAATTCAAATTTCTAATATCTCTCTATAGGATTGGGACCTTTGCCTCTATCCAGTTGTCAGCTAACAGTCTTTCTGATCTGCCACACCTTTGACATTTTTCTAATGCTTAGTCAACATAATGTGAAATGTGTGTAATACAGGCTCACCCACACTAAGCTCCTGGAGCACAGCCCCAACTGCAGAAGCATTCATTACCACAACCCAACTCTGTTGCGCAAGATGTGTACCAGGCAATGGGTGTCACCTATAAAATGAAACAGTTACCAACATGTTACCAACCACCACTGGAGAGAAACAGATAGCTGAACAAACACAATAGGAAAAATAAATAAAAACTCTGGACTTTTTGAAAATGGGAACTTGCCTTAAAACTAATTCATCCAAAGCAATCAAAGAGAAAGTAATGTATTAGCATAAAGGCTGGCACTCTGCATTAAAGATACTCATGAAGGTGATTGCTTAAATAAGAGAGAATATTAATAGTCTGTGAACAGTAGGGCAGCTCTGTTGTTTTGGACATGAAGCTTTCGTCTCTGGGTTTAAGGCAGCTGCTCCCTGCTACCAGCAAAATGGGGGAAAGACAAGGTGATTACCCAGTTCTCTCAAGGGCAAGACCTAGAAACGGCATGTATCCCTTCTACTTTACTCACATCCCATTGGCCATACCAGCAACAAAAGGGCCTTCGGGCCAGGCACGGCTCACGCCTATAACCCTAGCACTCTAGGATGCAGAGGCAGGTGGATTGCTTGAGCAGCTCACGGATTAGAGACCAGCCTAAGCAAAAGCAAGACCCCATCTCTACCAAGAATAGAAAAACTGAGGCAAGAGGATCACTTGAGCCTGAGTTGGAGGTTGCTGTGAATTGTGACACCATGGAACTCTACCCAGGGCAACAGCTTGAGAGTCTGTCTCAAAAAAAGGGGGGAAGCTTAAAAAATGTGACCTTTCACTGGCTAGAGGTCTATTATTACTGTGTACAAAGGGATTATAGATATTCAGGAACACAAACTGCCTCAGAGTCTCTGGGTTTTTTACATTTATTTATTTGCTTATTTACAGAGACAGAATCTTGCTGTGTCACCCAGGCTGGAGTATAGTGGCGCCATCACTGTTCACTGCACCCTCAAACTCCAGGACTTGAGATCCTCCTGCTTCAATCTTCCAAGTAGCTGGGACTACAGGGCACACCACTGCAACACCGTTGATTTTTTATTTTCTTTGTAGAGAAAGGGTTTTGCTGTGTTTTCCAACCTTGTCTTAAACTCCTGGGTTCAAGCAATCCTCCCTCTTTGGTGTCCCAAATGCCATTTTTTACTTTTAAATCAAAACATCCATGAATCTTAAGATAAAGTTTTCATTCTTAAAGTATGTTAGGTTTTAGAAGAAGTGGCAGGAACTACATACAAACTGAAGGCTGTCTTTCTATGTGAGCTATCTAGGAGTAATTGTTAATTATATCTTCAGAGTGGAAGGATAATGTAAAAAATGAATGTAGGAAATTGTGTAGACAAGACTGTAACAACTATGTTGAATATGCACTGTGATATAAAACTATGAGAGGCTATTTCAGAGCTATATATAGGATAACAACTGGCAGATGATAGAAAATGCATATATAATTGTGTTCAATCACAACCCCTAGGTCTTTCATATTTCTGACCATCCAGCTATAAACTGGGGACTCCCACAACCCCTTCCTTGGATTCATTAAATTGCCAGAACCAACTCACAAACTAAAACATTTTAGTTACCGTTATTGGTTTATCATTGTCAAAAGACAAAATTACAACAAATTTAGTTTATCTTAGCTGGCTTTTATTTGTGATTCTAGAATCAGGCAGCACCTCATCTATAAAATAAAAGGAATGTTCCAGTAAGGCCAACAGAGGAGGTTGGTTTTTATAGACAGAGAAGGGCTGAGGAAAGCAGAAAGAAAAAGCAAAAAACAGATGTGTTCTCACAAAGTTACTTTCCTTGGAAAGGTTAATGCAAAGGATACTTCTTTATCATGCTAGCTAAAACTGGCTTGATTGGGGATTTTACTACTATATCTTTCTCTCTCCCAAATTCTTGGAAGGTCAGGTAAAGAACTTTGGTTGGGGGACGTGGAATTTCTGCGCCTGTGTAACTCTATTTTGGTTTGGTATTTTGGGCCTAGTGTAGAAGCTCAGTACAAAGTCAGGACGTTGGCTTCGTGCCCATAGCATAGTGGTTACAGCGCAAGCCACATACTTCAAAGGTAGCAGGTTCGAACCCGGCCCGGGCCAGCTAATCAACTACAGTGAAAAAATAGCCAGGTGTTGTGGTGGGTACCTGTAGTTCCAACTACTTGGGAGGCTGAGGCAAAAGAATCTCTTAAGCCTAAGAGTTGGAGGTGCTGTGGGCTGTGATGCCACGGCACCCTACCAAGGGCAAAATAGTGAGACTCTGTCTCAAAAAAAAAAAGGTCAGGGTCTTCTGTGTTATTTAACATTAACTGTGAAGGACACTGATGAACAGCCAGAGGAAGAGGTACACAAGATGAGGTCTAGAAGAGGAGTCTCAAGAGCAGGGGTTCTGTCCTGTGGAGCTGGGGCACACCACTGGCAGGTGAGTGTATTTGCCAACCTCAAAGCTCTCTGAACTCCATAGTTCAGGAGTTTTATGGAGGGGGATGGGATGAGGAGGGAGAGACTGAAAGTTCCAAGCACATTTGTTTCCTCTGGCAGCCAGTGCCCCCCTTTCATCTCATTCCACACCTTAAGAGTCACTTCATTAGCACCGACTCAGGGATGGTAGGAAGGGGCTTATTATAAGTAACATAAGATGCTCCTCTCGCCTCATCACAAACAAGTCCCAGGGTTTGAGGATCTCTGTAGCAGGAACTAAGAATGAAGGCCAAATATATATGTCTTAGTTTATCACAATATCACAAGCCCAGTAGAGGGTTTCCTCTTCAAAGGTTATTTTTGTACCTACTCATCTCCAAGAGGGAGGAACTAAATGCTGAACCCAGAAAATCCCATCTCTAGAGTCAGAGGGATCCAATAAGCCTTACCCAAGGACACTATCCCCAGATAAAAAGTATGTTACAGGACACCCTCCATCACTCTTCCCTGCAAAGCCTCCTTGACTGATACTGCAAACCACCCTCACCACAGTTATAGGCCCCAGTTTAGGTACTGGCCATGTGTGCCTATGAGCACCAGGACCTCTGAGGTAGAGAGTAACACAGACAAGGAAACAGAGGCTTAAGAGTTACCTAGAGTTATGGAGTTGAGACTCAAACACTTGACCTTGTACTTTCTGCTTTTCTTAATTATCAGGACTTCATCTTCCCCAATCCCAGCAGTAGGGAATTTTATCAGTCTCTTACCTCTCTTGGAAGTTTCACTTTCTTTATTGGATCCTGCATGGTCACAACTTCCCACATACTGCTGACAGTATGTCCCCCCCCACACACATACAATCCCACATACACACATACATTCTGAAAAATAAAATGAAAATTCTAAGCCCTCTGAATCAACAGAACCCCTCGTGGCCAATGGATCCCCGGAGAAGCCTTAAAAACTGAGTTCCCAGCCATGACGGGATGGGAGGTCAAGCACACTCATTATGTCCCCTATGTCACGAAGCACCATTAGACTGTCTTTCCTTAGGGTGGAACAGAAACCAGCACTTTGAAAAGACTTGCTCCACTTCTGATTTCAACCATCTGCCTGACACAGCCTCCCTCCCCTTTTTTTGCAGTTTCAACACAGCACTGACCAGCATTCCTTTTGAATAAGAGACCACTGACCGTGGAGCGGTTCTGGCCAGCCTACAGAGGCTGTGCACCGAATGCCTTCACGTCCTCTCCTTTGCCTTTTGATGTGCAGAGCCTAACTAATTGTAATGTATTTACGATTCACCCCCAAATGAACAAGGGATGCATGAACTGCTCACTACATGTGTGACACCCCCTCCGTGGATATTTATAGCTCCTTCTGAAACCTGTTAAATATGTATACATGGCCAACCATTCAGTATAAATTCCTATCTTATCCTTCCCTCCCTTGAAGTGCTAGCCTTCTCAGCCTGTGAGGATGGCCACTTTGCGGGTTGTAATCCTTTATAAGAAATATAAATTTGCCTATAAACCCTGTGATTCTTCAGTTGACAAACAAACACAGGCACCATGGCCCCAAAGATACATGCCTTCATTATCTCAGTATGGAAGGGGTGGGGAGATTGTGGGAAGATATCTAAAGAGTGCCTGGGGCTCAGCTCCCGAACTCAGTGGTTAGGGTGCCAGCCACATACGCCAGAGCTAGCGGGTTCAAATCCGGCCTGGGCCTGCCAAACAATGACAACTACAACCAAAAAATAGCCAGGCCTTGTGGTGGGCGCCTGTAGTCCCAGCTACTTGGGAGGCTGAGGCTAGAGAATCACTTAAGCCCAAGAGTTTGAGGTTGCTGTGAGCTGTGACACCATGCACTCTACCAAGGGTGACATAGTGAAACTGTCTCAAAAAATAAATAACTAGTGCATTTATTTATTTGGTTCTTTGAGGGATAATAAGGGTATTCTACAGAGTGTCCCATAAGTCACCCATAAAGTCACCGTATAAAAGGAAAATGGGAAATTGTAGTTATATATACGTTTATTTACAAAATATTCATTACAAAATTTTACAAAGAGATGTCCAATACATATAGAATATTTTGTAAACCTTTGGAGACATCCTGTAAATTGATTGTATGGTGGTTGTATGAACTGAAAAATACTAAAAAACCATTGAATTGCATACTTTAAATATATGGAAAACCATGGTCTATGAATTATATCTCAGTAAAGCAGTTGCAAAAAAAGAAGAGCAAGGAAGTAAGAATCCTTGGAAATACAATGGCTTCAGTCTCTGAGACAGAAAACACAAGGTGAGATCAGAATCTCTCTTTGTACTTTTCAAAGAGCTTGCAAGGGATCCCCCAGCCATGTCTGGGTTAATTACAGCACCAAAAGAATCAAGCCAGGAATTGATAGGAACATTTAGCATTTTTTTTAAGACATCAGTGAACAATTAAGTAAATGGAGGGCAGATGGTGGGAGAGAGCACAAGTAAACAAGGGGAAGGGCTGAAATGAGCCGTGGTAAGGGGCTAGAGCCGGACTCATCACTGTCAACTCAAATTCAGCTAAACATAGATGCAGGTGAGATGCATAGAAGCATCTGTGGGTATATACATGGGCTAGTATACGCACGTTATTTCCTTGTTCTGTCAGCCAAGATGTCCTAGAAGCAATGACACCTCTGTTCCAATGAGCACACCCAGTGCCCAAATCTTGGTTTCCAATCCTTTTTTATACAGTCACGAATTCTCCATTGCTCCTTGGAGAAACGGCTGATTCCAGGACTAGGTGAGCCTGAATGATGTTATGATGCCAAAAAAGTAAAAACAAGTTCAAAGTAACATTTGGAGGTGTTTGAAAGAGACACAGAAACCAGCTGAAAGGGTTCCACAGCTGGAACAAGATGAATAACATAAATAAAGTCGTATAAGATCATAACCAAAGGTCTATAATACAGATGCATGCATCCACTCCAATATAAATGATTGAATAAATAAATGGGAGAGAGGAGACAAATATACCAAGCAGAAGAGTTTGAAATAATTTATGTAGATAATCTGCTCTCAAGAAGGGCATCAAACAAAGCCCGACACTGAAGTGGTGAAGACAGATTTTAATCAGATTTTAATCTGTTGCAATAATATTAATACAATGTAGTATAATGTAATATAATATCTCCGGCTTTCAGGAAGTCTAGGATGGGAACTCACCACACAATTCTGAGATCAAGAGACCAACCTTACTGCTCTTTACCTCTCTCAGGTTGTAAAATAGGTCGAAACCCCCCTACCTCTCCAAACAGGTAAAAAGAGGCCTCACTCATAATTAATGTCCGTGGTTTTAGCCCCTGCTGTTTTACTGTTTTGTGATTCATCTTGGCTTGTCCCTTAGGCACGTGTCTGTGGGTGGGGATCTTACTCTGTCCTCTGAATCAACGGCCTCTCAGTGGAGTAAAGGGCACTGCAGAGGGTGTGTTAGTTCTGGCTGCCACAGCAAATACTGGGCAGCTTAAAGAACTGACATTTATTTCCTCACAGTTCTGGGGGCTGGAAGTCAGAGATCAGGGTGTGGCAGGGTGGGTTCCTGCTGAGGCCACTTCCTTGGCTAGCACAGGGCCTTTCCTCTGTGCATGCCCGACCCTGAGCTCTTCCTCTTCTTAAACGCCCACCTTGCCTATCAGATTAGGCCCACTCTGATGATCTCAGTCATCTATTTGTGTGTTTGTTTGAGACAGAGTCTCAATATGCTACCCTTGCTAGAGTGCTGCAACGTCACAGCTCACAGCAACCTTAAAATCTTGGGCTTAAGCGATTCTCTTGCCTCAGCCTCCCAAGAAATTGGGACCACAGGCACCTGCTACAATGCCTGGATATTTTTTATTGCAGTTGTTGTTGATTAGCTGTCCCAGACCAGGTTTGAACCCACCAGCCTTGATGTATGTGGCTGGCGCCATAACCACTGTGCTACAGGGGGCTCTGAGCCTGTTTGTTTGTTTTTAGACCAGCATCTCACTCTGTTATCCTGAGTAGAGTGCCAAGTCATCATAGCTCACAGTAAGCTCAAATTCTTGGGCTCAAGCAATCCTCTTGCCTCAGCTTCCTGAGTAGCTAGGACTACAGGTGCCTGCCACAGGTGCCCAGCTAGGTTTTTGTTTGTTTGTTTCTGTTTTTAGTAGAGATGGGGGTCTCACTGTTACTCAGGTTGATCTCCAACTCCTGAGCTGAAGTATTCCACCCTCCACAGCCTCCAGAGGCTAGGATTCCACACATGAGCCACCCACCGTGCCAGGCCAGTCTCATTAATCTTAATTACCCCTTTCACGGCCCTGTGTTCAAATGCAGTCATTTTGAGGGTTAGGGCTTCCACATATGAATTGGGAGGGGGGGGCACAACTCCATCCATAACAGAGGGATGCTTCTTCCTCAGTTCTGCAAGCAACTCTGCTGACCACCCCACCACCACCACTGTACCCTGACCCCTGCAGATCTATAGCAGCCCCCACCCCACTCCCTCCTGTGCTCATATGCATCCTCTCTCAGATTAAAGAAGGCAATTTGCCAACAGACATTTAGCCAGCAGGCTGCAAAACCTTAGGCAAATCCATTCCAGGTATTGTGTCGTGACCTCCCCCCTACTCATGTTCTCCGTTTCCCCAGCTGTTCTCACTGAAGTCTTTGCCACCATTAGGCGTGAAGCACTGAGAGTAGACACTGAGGAGACACACCGACAGCATCATGCTTCCTTCTGCTCAAAGAATAGGCATCCTCTAATCCACCGATCATTAGAGTTTTCAGCAGCTTCAGAAAAAGCAGCAGATGACAGTGCAGTTGGTCTCTGTGATTCGTGACTATCCTGAAATTAACTTAGGGAAAAAACCATCAAACTTGATTCTATTTCTCAAGACTTTACTGTGCTGTTCTTTTTGTACTGTTATATCAGGGTCATAATTTTTTTTTTTTTTTAGTAGTTTTCCACTTGTAGCACGGAGAGAAAAATCAATCAGGCATTAACAGTGAGCCTTGCTGAGAGGCTCTAAGTCCAGTGATACTCAGAACCCCCTGTGATGCAGCTGGCATTGCACCCACATTCCTGGGACTGGCCACCAACCTTTGCAGGGGTTAAGTCTGTGCTATTTTAGAAGCTAATTTTTCCACCATCAGAAAATGATCTTGAATCATGTTTGTTCCTGTTATTTTCATTTCTTTGATGTAAAAACTGATCACCCGAGATAAAGATTTGTAGTAGCAAAGTCATACCAGACACACACACACACACACACACACACATATATATATATATATATATATATATTTTTTTTTTAAACCTGCCACCCTCATGAGATTATGTTTTTGAAGGAAAGGATCAATATACCTTACCGCATAAATTTTCAAACCTTCATTTGTAATGTGGGGATATGAAGAGCTCACCTTTTCAGATTATAAAGAATAAAT
>CAUYPK010058304.1:0-10488 GCA_963574355.1 Loris lydekkerianus | reverse complement strand
TCTACCTGCCTGTAATCCTTGCACTCTGAGAGGCTGAGACAGAAGAATGCCTTGAGCTCAGGAGTTCAAGACCAGCCTGAGCAAGAGTGAGACAGGAACACTTCGGCACTGCAAACTAATGCAGCCCTTTTGGAAAGAAGTTTGGAGAATCCTCAAAGAGCTAAAAGTAGACCTTCTCTTTCATCCCACAATTCCATTTTAGGCCTTCTCTATGAATCATTGTCATATAAGGACATCAACACTAGATTGTTTATCATAGCACAATTCACATCGCCAAGATGTGAGGCTGGGCACCCATAGCTCAGTGGCTAGGGTGCCAGCCACATACACCGAAGCTGGTGGGTTCAAACCTTGCCCAGGCCTGCTAAAGAACAATGACAACTACAACAAAAAAATAGCCTGGAGTTGTGGCAGGTGCCTGTAGACCCAGCTACTTGGGAGGCTGAAGGAAGAGAATCTCTTAAGCCGAAGAGCTTGAGGTTGCTGTGAGCTGTGACACCATGGTACTCTACCGAGGGCAACATAATAAGACTGTCTCAAAAAACAAACAAACAAACAACAACAACAATTGTCAAGATGTGGAAACAATCCAAGTGCCCATCAATTCATGAATGGAAAAATAATTATGGTATATGTGCACCATGGAATACTATTCAGCCTAAAGAAAGATGGAGACTTTACATTTTTTCTATTTACCAGGTGGATCTGGAAAACATCCTCCTCAAGTAAGGATCACAAGAATGTAAAAACCAAGTATCCAATGTACTCAATACTTACTGGAAACCTATAGATGAACAATTACATGCCCACATGAGAGAAAAGCACAATTAAATCCAAGAAGAGGAGGAAGTGGAGAAGGGAGAGGGGAGGAAGGAGGGGATTTGGGAAGCTGTCACCTAACAAGGACAACAGGAGGGTACACGGCACACCTCCTGTGAAGGGCTCAAGTATAACTTGGACTTTACCTCACAAAAGCAAATAATGTAACCTAATGATACATACACTTATATTAATCTGAAATAAAAAATGTATAGAAATCTTAGCTGGGCATGGGGGCAGGTGCCTATAGTATTTTGCCTCAAAAGAAAAAAAAAACAAGAAGGAAAAAACGAGGTAATGTGAAAGACGTGTCCTTTGTTGTTTCTAACCAGGCCCTTTCAACCACACCACAGTTTATGCTAATGAGGTGATTTGGGGGCAGCCCTGAGATAACCACAGCAGGCTCCAGGCAGTCCAGGAGGTTGATGCCAAGGACACCAACCTGGGATTAGACATTTGGAACTTTCACCCCCAGCCCCACCTGGCCTGGGACAGGGAGAGAGGCTGAAGGTTGAGTTGCCCACCAACCTCCAACTGCTAATCTAATCAGCATTGCCTCACTGAGGAAGGTGTCCTAAAAATCCAACTGGACAGAACTCAGAGGAGCTTCCTGCTTGGTGCAGAGCACAGCCCCTGGGGGGAGGATGGTGCACCCAACACCACGGGGGCACTAACAAACCTCATCCTCCCTTTCCCTTCCTCTGGCAGTCCATTTATATCCTTTAAAATATCCTTTGTGACAAGTGGGTGAGTGTAAGTAATGTGTTCCTGAATTCTGTGAGCTGTTCTAGAAACCTCCAATTTGTAGGCAGCTGGTCAGAGGTAGAGGTCACAATGTGGGACTTGTGATTGGCATCTGAAGGGGTTGCAGGGAGGTGGTGGCAGAAATTTTCTGCTTGCCAAACTTCTGTCAGTTCCCCAGGTTTCTCCTACACCCATGTTGTACTTCCTTGTGAAATCCAATTTTAGGAAGAAATCCCCACTCCCACCACCTAACCAGGCTCTGCTGACGTCTGCTCACCTGGCCTGTCTTCAGCAGGAGTCTCCTTTTCCATAATGTGTCCTCAGATTTTTTTTCCTTTTTTTTTTTTTTTTTGAAACAGAGTCTCACTTGGTCACTCTTGGTAGAGTGCGGTGACATCTTAGCTCACAGCAACCTCAAACTCTTGAGTTCAAGTGATCCTCTTGTCTCAGCCTCCCAAGTAGCTGGGACTACGGGCACTCACCCAGCTAGTTTTAGAGATAGGGTCTCACTCTGGCTCAGGATGGTCTTGAACCTGTGAACTCAGCAATCCACCCACCTTGACTTCCCAAGTGCTGGGATTACAGGCATGAGCCACGGTGCTTGGCCTTTGTCGTCATACTTTTCATTCTGTGACCCCCACCCTGTAGACCCAGCTCGTGCTGCATTGGGACTTAACCCCAGTGTCCCTCGCCACTGCAAGACACTATCACCTTGGTGCGTTTACTTGCCTGTCTTACTGTCCTAAAAAAAGTCTTCCTTGCCTGCTTTAACAAGGGTCGCTGTATTTTTTTAGTTTGACAGGAGCACTGCTGTGGGACTGACCCTTGAGGGATCTGACACTATCTCCAGAAAGACAGCGTTCACTTTTTTACTTCATTTACACGTCTTCTTTCTTTTTTGTCAGTCTTTTTGGAAGTGTACACCTGGTCCTTTGTTCTGCTCTGCATCCCCTCTGTGCTGTGTTTCATGGATCTCTGCTCCCATTTTTTTTTTTTTTTTTTTTTTTTTTTTTGAGCCTCAAGCTGTCACCCTGGGTAGAGTGCCGTTGCATCACAGCTCACAGCAACCTCCAACTCTTGGTCTCAAGTGATTCCTCTGCCTCCGACTCCCAAGTAGTTGAGACTACAGGCGCCCGCCACAAGGCCCGGCTATTTTTTGGTTGGATTCGAGGCTGGATTCGAACCTACCAGCTCAGGTGTATGTTGCTGGCGCCTTAGCTGCTTGAGCCACGGGCACCAAGCCCTCTACTCTCATTTTTACTGAACACTTCCTTTTATTTTCTTTCTTTCTTTTCTTTTTTTTTTTTTTTTTTTGAGACAGAGTTTCAAAGCTGGAATTCTGGGTAGAGTGCTGTGACATCGTAGCTCACAGCAACCTCAATCTCTTGGGCTCAAGTGATCCCCTTGCCTCAATTTTTCTATTTTTAGTAAAGCCGGGGTCTCGCTTTTTGCTCAGACTGGTCTTGAAATCCTGAGCTCAAGCAATCCACCCAGCTCAGCCTCCCAGAGTGCTAGGATTACAGGCTGAGCCACTGCACCCAGCAATTTTTTGTATTTTTTGGATGATATTTTTTCACTTTCTCAGTTTGGATACAGTACAACAATTTGAAGCTATTGTGTTACATTCTGATAAAACTTTACATTTAAAAGTTATTACATTTATTTTATTATAAATTATTAAATTGTCATTGAAATTGCCATATGCAAATTTCAATAATTTCACCACTGCTAAGTTCTGAAAAGTTCTTTAGTCCTCCTTGTTCTTTCTTCTTTTACTTATAAATTATATAGAAGATTTTTTTTCTTTTTGAGACAGAGTCTTACTTTGTTGCCCTCCGTAGAGTATCACAGCTCACAGCAACTTTAACCTCCTGGGCTCAGGTGGTCCTCTAGCGTCAGTCTCCTTAGTGGCTGAGACTACAGGCATTTACCACCCTGTAGTGCTAATTTTCATATGTTTGGTAGAGGTGGGGTTTCACTCTTGCTCAGGCTGGTCTTGAACTCCTAGTTTAAGGGATCCTCCCTCCGTGGCCTCCCAGAATGCTAGGTCTAGAATGTATTCTAAACATACAAATGCATGAGATTAAGAATATAGCTTCTGTGATTCTTTCCTACTTTTGTTATGTGAGAAAATCAAGACTGAAGCACTCATTAAGTAACACCCCCAAAGTCGTATAACTCATGGGTGGCCTAGGATGATGAAGATGTAAACAGCCTTCCTTGGGATAAGTGAGTTTGAGTGGTCTGGGCAGAGACTGCAAAGGTGGTTGGATATGGAAGAAGAGAACTGTGAGGCCAGAACCAAGCCCTGGGTAAACTGATCACAAACCACATTTCTGCAGAATGCCCAGAGCTGTGGAAACCTACCTAAACTGGGCCTTGTGGCTCCATAAACAGGCAGGTGGTTCCTTACCTACACAGCCTGCTCCTCATTGAGCTGTCCAGCCAGGAGTCAGCTCATGGAGGTGCAGGACTGGGCCGAGAGCAGCTCAAGAGCAGCCCCAAATCATGGCATTTGGGTGAAGTGAAGCTGCCTCTGTGGCAGAAAGCATGAGTGCCCCTGATGGGCATCCTTGAGAGGACAATGGGTGTGTTCGCCTGCTGGTTGAGGATTAACTGTTAACTGCCAGGTCATCTGCGTGTTTGTTTACCTCTTCACTCAGGGACACATCCTCTAGGGGCAAAGTGACTTTTTGTCCTCTGTCTCTGGTTCCTGACACAGAGCTCCAAAATCCCCTGAATTTCCTCTGAGATAGGAGTGTCCTTTGACCTTTTATTCAAATGGAATGACACTGGGTGGGTTCCTGGTAGCCTCAGGATGTGGAGGTGGGGCCTGGTTGCCAGGGCAACTAACCCTGTGATTAGAGGGTTGAGACTGTTCAACACCAGCCCCAACCCCACCCCTACCTCCAGGGAGTGAGAGAGGCTGAAGGGCAAGTTGATCACCGAGGGCTGAGGATCCTATCAGTAGGCCTAGGGCATGAAGCCTGCAAAGGACAGGGTCAGGGAGCTTTTGGACACCTGGGCTCATGGAGGTTCCTGAAGAGGGACATGCCAGGGGAGGACATGGACGCCCCAGCCTCTGCTCCCATGCCCAGCCCCACACAACTTTTCCATCTGGCTGTTCATCTGTATCCTTTATCTCTTCCTTTGTCAACATAAAGAGCTGGCAAATGTGTTTCCCTGCATTCTATGAGCCATTCTACAATATCAATCACAGCCAAGGAGGGGTGTGGGAATCCAGGATTATAGCCATCCGGTCAGAAGTACGGTAACAACTTACAACCTCCTACCTACAACTGGTTTCCAAGGTCTGGGGATGTCTGGTGGGATTGAGACCTCAGCCTGTGAATGTAACTCTCAGTCCAGGTAGACAGTATCAAGAAGGAATTGAGGACTCCCTACTGGTGTTTGCTGGAGAACTGCTGGGGGTCTGGGGAGTGACCCCAAGTACACCCAAGTGTCCAGTGTTGTGTTGAGAGTAAAGGAGCAGGAAATACTGTGATCGATCCTGTCTCTGACCCTGAGCCATTCTTTGGATGTCCAGACCAGGTTACCCCCAGCAAGAAGGAGGCCGAGAGGAAAGGGGTGGAGAAAGGTAAGGATAGAAACTAAGTGGGGAGCAGGGGTGTAGAGGGAACTTTCCAAGATGGCCTCAGCCTTTGAAATGACTCTGGTGCACATTCCCAGGTGACCATATGGGCTTCCCTTTCATTCATGGGGCCAGGTCCCCATCCCCAGCTCATAACTTATAGGAGTAACTCAGAGCTGATTGGGTGGGGCAAGGGGAATAGCTCAATAAATCATGAAGAATTCTAATGGGATTATCTGCAACCCAGGGAGGCGACATCCTGCTGTCTCCACAGAGCACCTGGAGCAGGCAGGAGTCCATCTGAATGTGGTCACATGGCCCAGCTCCTCCCGTCCACCTCTGCACTAAGTCATCTGTGGCATGTATGCTGGGAGTGACAACTGGTTCCTGCTGAGGGGTGTGGCAGAGAGGGCATTTAGGGACCAGAACCCACAGTGCTGGGAAATAGGTAGGATGGTGATTGCATGATCCTTGGGGATCGGGCATCCTGAGAGGGGGAAGAAGAGGAGCTCATGGTCCCCCGATCCCTGAGACCCTCTAGCTACCCACCATGGAGCTCAATACTAGGACACTTTGAGAGACAGGTCCATGAATTAAGAAAACAGAAATCACTCTATGTTTAGCTTTATACAGAGAATTGGGGAGATTTTTGTTTGTTTGATTTTAAGACAGAGCTTGACTGTTGTCTGGGCTAGAGTGCCATGGCATCATCACAGCTCACTGAAGCCTGGGACTCCTGGGCTCAAGTAACCCTCCTGCCTCAGCCTCTGAAATAGCTGTAATTTATAGGTGCCCACCACTATTCGCAAGTAATATTTGTCTTTTTTTGTTAACATGGGAACTTTCTGTGTTGCTCAGTCTGGTCTTGAACTCCTGGCCTTAAGGGATCCACCTACCAGAGGTAGGAGGCCTTCCAGAGTGCAGGATTGCACCCAGACACCATTTTTATATCCCAATTTTCCCTTGGAGAGGGCTTCCCTCCCTTCTATTAAAATAGAGGGATACACAAACATTGCAGAGAATCATAACTCAGTTTATAGAAAATTAGGAAAATGTTATAGAGTAGTGGTTCTCAACCTTCCTAATGCCACGATGTATTTTCATTGTTAAAAAGGGGTTGCAACCCACAGGTTGAGAACTGCTGTTATATAGCATTTGTCTTGGAATTTGCCACCCTTTAAAATAAAATTTATATTTATCATTTATTTGCCCTCTCAACCCAGGTTTATCCAACTAAGGGAAGTACTGGGAAATAAAGGCCTTTTTATTCTTTTTCTTTTATTAAATAATAACTGGGTACATTAATGCATTTATGGGGTACAATGTGCTGATTTGATATACAATGGGGAATGCTTACATCAAGCTGATTAACATAACAATCTCCTTGCTTACTTATTTGTTCTGTAAGACATTTATACTCTACCCTTAATAGTTTTGAAATGTACTATTGCATTATGCACATCAGGTGAGGTCCCACCAAATACCCTCCCTCCTCCCAGCCTCTCCCCTCCTCCTGTTCCCTCCTCTGCCTTCCTTCTCTCTGGACTATAGTTATGTTTTACCATTTGTAAAGAATATGTAGGCGATAAATCTAATCAAACTAAAAAGCTTCTGCACAGCCAAGAGCACAGTTTAAGTAAAGCAAACAGACAGCCTCCCAAATAGGAGATTTTTACAGGTTATGCTGCCGACAAAGGTCTGATCAGTAGAATCCACAGAGGACTCAAACTATTCAATAAGAAAAGAACAAATCAGCCCATTTCTATATGAGCAAGAGACTTGAGCAGAAACTTCTCTGAAGAAGGCTTATGATATACAAACACATGAAAAAATGCTTATCATCTTTAATCATCAGAGAAATAAAAAAGCCTTTTTAATTATTGGGAAGTTGATGGGTATAATTGTCTGTGCTTACTGATTCAATGCTCAGACAACTTTAGTAACATCAACTCAGAGATGAGAAACTGGAGACCTATCATGGGCAAGTGACTTAGCTGGGCTGAGTTTGGTCAGTTTCAGGTTGGTCTTTCTCTCATGTCTGCCTGGTAGTATTTTTGCAATGGTTTTACTGAAACTTACACATCCTAAATTTCACTCATTTTAAGTGTACTATTTAATAACTTTTTCTATTGTTGGGGATTCACTGAGATTATAAAGAATAAGGTTATATTGATTGCATTTGTTAGGTAAAGTTATTTAATAACTTTTAAGTCAGAGTTGTGTAGCCATTGCCACTGTCCAATTAGACAACATTTTAACACCACCAAAACCACACACGCCCATGTTTGTATTTTAAAAGTTTGCTAAATTTGTTGGGCCACTGTTGGTGATGGGCTCGAGAAGTGCTGGTGTGCCCACTGAATCACTTGATCAGGACTTCAGTGTGTGAGGTCAAGAATGAGGGACACTTTGGGCCATTGGCAAGTTTGGGGTAGGACAGGGCACGGGTTGGGTGTCAACCGTAGCTGCACGTCCTGATCCAATGTGCAGCCTTGTTTAACTCATGTTCCCTCTGCTCCTGGTGACAGAGCTTGGTGATCCGACAGGGGTAGGTAACCTGAGAGGAGCATGTGGGTCAGGGTCTGGAGAAGCAGCGAGGGGCAGTGGAGTCAGAGGCAGTGGACGTGTCTGGGGAGGGGTGGCCTCAGCATCTCAATCCTCACATGACTGCCCAGAAGCCAGGACTGTCAGCAGAGGTGTGAGCCTGTACCTTGTTAACAGCCGAGTCTGAGGAGTACTTCATGGAGGCTAAGACACAGCCCTTGTTTCCACCTGTGTGTCCAGCAGGAGTCAGGTGGCCTCACTGTTTCCAGAGCACCCCAGTGTCATGAGGAGCTATGAAGGCAGAGCGACTATCCTGTCCATGCCGGGTGTCCTGCCCTTGGCCAGAGGGGGAAGCACTGGTTAGGGTGTGGAGTTCAGCCTGTGGGGTGAACTTAACCCCGGGGCCTGACTGTGTCACATTGTGAAGGGAAGTGACAGCATGAGCTGTCTGGTAGGAGCCTGTAAGGTACCTGAAGTGGGACCCATCAGGAACACGTCACGGACTGGACAGGACTGTGAGTCTCGTGGAGTCCACTCCAGGCATCGGAAGTGGAACTGTAAGACCCACACAGTCATGGTCATCACTGGAAATAGAAAGTGAGGTGGCAGGGCTGAGGCTACTGCAGGAAGTTGGGGTGAAGGGGAAGGGAAAGAGAAAGGAACTCACAGTGAGTGAGGCAGTTATCAGAGTCCTGAGTGCAGGGGGCTGAGAAGGGCTCCAGCAGATGAGGAACATGCCCTACGAGGGGAAAGTCCACAGCCGGGTTTTCACCACCTCTCCTGGAGTGTAGACAGCTTATCTGCATGTGGGCAGGGGAAGCTCCGGGCTGCTGGACAGTGCTGTTGACTCCAGTAGCCAGCGGGGTTTAGTGTCCACCACGGCTCTGAGTGAGGGTGCCAAGGCCAGTCCCTTCTCTGTCATGAGCAGGAAAAGGGACAAGTTATAGCTGGGATGGCCCAGAATACAGGCCAGGAGGGACTGATGCTTGATTTCCTCAAAGAAGTGTTGAGGTTCAGAGGTGCAATAAATAGTGGCATCTGGGTTAGATTCCCTTTCTTTTTTGGAGACAGAGTCTCACTTTGTTGCCCTCCACAGAGTGCTGTGGCAATCACAGCTCACCACACCCTCAAACTCTTGGACTTAAGCAATTCTCTTGTCCAGGTAGCTAGAACTTCAGGAGCCCGCCACAATGCTCATCTGTTTTTTAGAGGTGGGGGACTTGCCCTTGGTCAGGCTGGTTTCAATCTTGTGAGCTCAGGCAATCCACCCGCCTCAGCCTCCCAAGTGCTGGTATTACAGGAGTGAGCCAATGGGCCTGGCCTGGGTTAGAGTCTATAAGAAGTTTATAAAGTGGTTGATGAGTAGGAAAAAAATAGGGAACCAGGCACAGCAGTGGGCTGAAAGTGCCAAGAACTGACATAATCATCTTTTTGTTTGGGGAACAGGAAAAGTGAAAATGCCTTGGATTCATTTCGGGTCCAGATTCAGGACATAGTTTGTTAAGAGGTGACACAGGCACTTGACAGAGGTTGCACAGACTTGGAGCTTTTGTTTGGAGACCTGGTTTCTCCTGGAAGCCAACCTGTTAAGGGGCTGGAGGGTATCCTGTAAACACACACTCTCTGGAGGCGGGCAGAGGAGAAAGTCACCCTCATTGGGCAGCAAGGTGGACCCAGTAGGGGACACAGCGACAGCCATGTCTAATGGCTGGAGCTCTCAGTGTATCCTGAGGGGGCCGTGCAGAGATGTTGTTGGCCACCCCAAGTGAAGGCCACAGGTACTGACCTCTGTGCCTGCAAGAGCGCTGAGAAGGATGCTGCAGAGATGGACAGCTGAAAAGTGGCAGAGCTGGGAGGAAGGTGTGGAAGAAGCGTGTGTGGGGCTGGAACCACAGGGTGGGGAGGTGGGACCATGGTGCAGTAGCTCTGGGACCCTGCAGGGAACTCCAACCTTCCCTGCTTGGATTATGTCCAGGTAGCTTGGGAATGTATCCTAAGTGAAAAACGTAAATTCAGTCATAATGTAACAGAAGGAAGCAAAGATGAATATTATAGGGTAAGGAAGCAGATTCCTGGGGTAATCGACCTTGAGTATGGAAAATTAAATGTCAGTACAAATTGAAATAAGGCAAGATGACCAGGAACCCACCCTCTTGGGCCAGGACAGAAACCTCCCAGAACTGTGAGCTTCAGCCAGTCCATGTTCAGAACAGGGGGATGGGGGCCCCATCTGGGCCTAAAGCCCCCACCCCTGAGACCTGGCCAACCTTGTACAAGTTAATTCAGGTCTCGTTTCTTAGTTTCTTGAAGAAAAGCAGGAAAAAATAACATATTCTGTGAAGGGTTTATTCGAGGATGGCAGGTATAAATGTGTGAATAGAACTAAATAGAAATTGTCCCAGAGTATAAACTGGGTGAGTTTCTGTTGAAATCTTCCTAAAAAATATTTTTTTGAATACATAATAACATTTTTTAAAAAGCTGCCTTTTTCTGCTTGGTTCTTTTATTTTTATTCTTTTTAAAATTTGACAACCAATTATTGTATATATTGTGTGTTACACTGAGATGTTTAGCTGTGTGTCTCCATTACCAGTTCTGTCCAGGAAGGGTCCCTCCAGAGATCTGCCCATGGCAGATTATTATTATTATTTTTTTTTAAGTCACCCACACCAATTAAGGGAAATGGAGTATTCTCACCTTCTCATATTCTGCAGGGTAAGTTTTGGTTTTAGTCTGAGTGGGGAGAGCACCTCTGACTATTCAAATGAAGCAGAAACAGCAGACACATC
>CAUYPK010058303.1:0-62922 GCA_963574355.1 Loris lydekkerianus | reverse complement strand
GTGGGGTAACCAACCACTTATTTTGCTTCATTTTCTGTAAAAACAGCAGCATGGTGTGTGAAAAAAACACAAGTCAACATAAAAGGAAGAATAGGTGTGATCCCACCAGTCAACCTCCCTCTACCGACTTCCCCCCTCCCTCCCCATCCTCTCCCCCTAACCCCCATTCTCAGGTTGCAACAGGGTTACAGCTTTCATGTGAAAGCCCTGAACTAGTTTCATAGTAGGGGTGAGTACATTGGGTACTTTTTCTTCCATTCTTGAGATACTTTACTAAGAAGAATATTTTAGAGACAGAGTCTTACTTTATTGTTGCAGTTGGAATGCAATGGTACAATCATAGCTCACTGGAGCCTCCAACTCCTGGCTCAAGCAATCCTGCCTCAGCCTCCCAAGCAGCTAGGACTACAACCCTGAGCCTTAACGTCCAGCTAATATCTTTGAGTTTTGTAGAAATGGAGTCTCGCTATGTTGCCCAGGCCTGTCCTACACTCCTGGAACCAAGTAATCCTCCAGTCTCGGCCTCTTAAAGTCTTGGGATTACAGGTGTGAGCCACCACTTCTGGCCTCTTGCCAATGTTAAGTTATAAACACAGGATGTCTTTTCATTTCTTTAGGTCTTTGTTAATTTCTTTCAACAATGTTTTGTTATTCTCAGAGAATAGATTTTGTGCTCTTTTGCTAAATTTATTCTCAACAGTTTTAGTCTTTAGCTTATACTCCTTTTAAACATTATTTTTAAGCTTTCATTTAAAAATAATTTAAATTTACAGAGAAGACATAAGAATGGAATTAGTACATAGAACCTTCCTTTCCTTTTACCTGTGTTCATCTTTTAACATAAAATCCATTTTATTACTTTTTTCCTATAGGCTTTTGTTTACAGTTTAAGAAGTCTTTGCCTGGAGAGGCATGTTGGCTCGTGCCTGTAGTCTTAGCACTCTGAGGCAGGAGGGTCATTTGATGTCAGGAGTTCAAGACCAGCCTGTGCAAGGGCAGAATGCCATCTATACCAAAAATAGAAAAATTAGCTGGTTGTAATAAGAGGCACTATAGTCCCACTACTCAAGAGGCTGAGGCAGGAGGATTGCTTGAACCCAGGGGTTTGAGGCTACTGTGAGCTAAGATGAGCCCGTGGTATGCTAGCCTGCACAACAAAGGGAGACTCTGTCTCCAAAAAAAAAGGTCTCTGCCCCAAAGAGAATTATTTACAAGGTTCCAAAATACCCTATAGTTATTGAGCAGGCCAAGTGAAGTCATGACCCCAGGACAGCTCACAGCCTATTGGCAGGTTGGTGACATGGGTTGGGGGTGGGGTCATGGCTGAGTCTGGCAAGTGTTTAGCCAAATGGGAGCCCAGCAAGTCCACTTGACTCTTGGAAGTGACATCAGTGGCTTGACCTCTTGCCAGGAGGATGTTCTGGCTACCCAAGAATGCTTCAGCCCAGAGAACGGAGACACAGTTATAACCTGGAAAACTCAATAGTGGGTTTGAAGAATATAAGGTCCACTTATGCAACAGGCAAGCCAGGAGGCCAGTTTTTGGGAGCCTGTGAGTTCTGGGAGATGTGTAGGAGCTCCAGAGCCAGAGAGGCTATCCTCCCACTCAGACCTATAGACCAGGCTGCCTCAGGGTTGCTAGAGTTGGACAGAGAGCCCTGGCTAGAATTCTGGAGACATGGGTCCTGGCTTCACTCCTTGACCACAGTCAAGTTACCTTCCTTGTCCAGGCCATCTGTCAAATGAGGAATTGGTATGTAACAATGGAAAGAGCTTAGGTCCTAATTTTTTGTATCCTCTAGGGCAGTTCTTAACTTTCCTAATGCCGCACCCCCCAATGCGGCATTAATACAGTTCCTACATGTTGTGACCCCCAACCATAAAATTATTTCCATTGCTACTTCATAAATGTAATTTTGCTACTTATGAATCGTAATGTAAACATATGATATGCAGGATGTATTTTCATTGTCACAAAGGGGTCACGACCCACAGGTTGAGAACCGCTGCTCTAGGGCATCCAGCCTTTTCTCTTTTCTGCCACACATTGAAAGAGTAAACTGTGTTGTCTTGGCCACACACTAAATACAAAACCACTGACAAGGGCAGTGCCTGTGGCTCAAAGGAGTAGGGCGTCAGCCCCACATGCCAGAGGTGATGGGTTCAAACCCAGCCCTGGCCAAAAACTGCAAAAAGAAACCCACTGACAATAGCTGATGAGCACAAAAAAAAGACCTGACACCACAGATGAGCAAAACAGTCCTCAAATAATCTTCATGCGGCCCTTGGCATAGGTTGGACACTCTTGGAGGACTTTGCAGTCAGGCAGACCTAGGCTTAAACCTTACTGCCTAGGTGGCTTTAGGCAAATTACTTCATCTCGCTAGGCCTAAATCTCTTGTTGGTAAAGTGGAAATAACACCAGCACAGTAGGGTTGTTGTGAGGATTACATGGATGTGAAGTGTTTAGCACCCACAGCTTGTGTGGAGTGTGTTCATTGAATGTCAGCTGTTGCTGTTTGTCAATCGTCTTCTCTGGGCTGGTTACTGGGGATAGTAAAACTTAGTCTAGGGGAGAAAAAATACACAGAAACCAAAATTGTAAAAGGCAACAGCAGTCAGTCTTCACAAACCCCACGGAGCAGGTATTTTTCTTTTTTCTTTATCCTCATTTTACAGAGGAGGAAATTGAGCTCCTTGGAGATGAAGTGACTTGCCCAAGGTCACACACAGGTGCCTCTCCACGGAGACAAGAGCTGGTGTGTTTTCTCGGAGCCTTGACTCAGGGAGCCCTCTAAGGTTGGAGCAGGGACTCCACAGGATATACATCCTGCCTGTCAGATATTTACATTACGATTCATAACAGTAGCAAAGGAGCAGGGGAAATGCAGAGCCCCATAGGTCTTCTGCCTGACCCTCCAGCAGCAGCCTATCTCGTCCTGTGCAGTTCCTACAAGGGCTCATGCCTGTGCACGTGCACATATACATACACACACGCACACACACATGCGCGCGCTGTCCACCCAAACCGTGCCCCACTTCTCCGTGACCCCTCCACTTCGGGGCCTTTGCACGTGTCCCTGCTGCCTGGACCGCTCCGCTCTTGTCTCAGTGAAAGTGTGGCCTCTTTGGAAGGCTTTCCCAGAGCTAAGCCAGACTTTCTCCCATGCTTTCCCCCATCAGACCATTTATGCCCCTCTGTTGAAATCATGATTTTTCTCCTCTTTCCCCCCAGACTACATCTGAGGGCAGAAGTGCATCTCTCCTGCACCCACTCTCTCCTCAGGGCTTGGTGAGAGCAGGTGCTCAGAATATTTGCTGAATGAGTGAGGGAACAAGGGCGGGGTAACTTCCATACTCTTCCTGCCTCTGAGATGGATGCCAGGCCTCCCGCTGTGGTGATGGACCAAATCATTGAGACCGCAGAAACCTTTCAGGGAGTGATGGATGGTGTGGCTGGCACTTGGCTCTTCCAGTGGTACATGAGTTTTAAGAATGGACGTATGTGGCAATTCCGATTATGCTCCAGTTTTCAAAATGAGTCATTTTGGTGATGGCTGTCCTGCCCATTGGGACTGAGCCTATTTAGTGAGAATTAATTACAGACAAGAAACCAGCTTGCAGCGCTATTAATATGTGCGCTCCCTGGAGAGTGATGTGGATACAGCCGCTGCCTTGCCTCTCCCTGTTCTTCCTCCTCTCCCGTTCTCCCCCTGCCACCTCCCTCCCCCTCTCTCCTCCTTCCCCACCCTCCCCTGGCTGTGATGCTCTGGGTCTGTGTGTCAGGGTGACCAGATTCTGGTCTCAGCTCCCCCGTGACTCACTCTCTCTCCTTTTCTGTTAAGTAAGGGTCATGCAGTCAGTCCTCTAGTATACTTTATAAAACTGCTTCTCTGGGTCACAAACTCTGCAGAACTTTAGCAACGTAGTAGGGAACAAAAATATGTGGTCCCTTCTCTGACAGTGTCCTAGCTGAAATATAATCACAACTACCATGGAACAGCACTTCCCAGTTTATAAAGCTGTTTCAGTCATCAGGACGAGCCTCTCCACAGTCATCCCCCATTTTACAGATGAGGAAACAGAGGCTCAGAAAGGCAGCAGTTTGCTCATAGTCACTTGACTACTGTTTGGTTCAGCCGGGTTAACGTGGCCCAGAGCACATGAGAGTGTGTTGAAAGTCTTCTGTCAATCAGCCACTGAAGCAAGAAGAGTTATTACCCTCATCAGGATCTAGGAAAGGTTTTCCTTCTTTTCCTGGGATGCCCAAGCTGAGAAGACCCTGTAAGGGCTGGAGGCTGCATCCTACCTTACAGGGAAAGAATGGGGATCTTCTTGCCCCAGGTCAGCAGGGAAGCCTTCACCCCAGGTTTAGAATGACCCCAGTACCCCAGAGTCAGCCGTGGGCAGTAGTTAGAATTACCCACCACCTCACTCCAGACGCCCTCTGCACCCAGCTCCCCTCCTTATAACCCTCGCCTTCTCCAGCCCCTGAGACACACTTTCAGGAAAGGCTCTGACATCTCACATATGAGGATATTCAGTTTCTTGTCACAGCCCTAGGATGTGGTTGCCACTCAGGGACACACATGCTTTCAGTCCAGAGAATCTGTTCATTAATTCAAACTTAGCCTTGATGGGGCTGGCCAGCCTCAGGCAGGAACCAGCTCATCCTCCCTCCTGGGGACTGCAAGCCAGGGTGGGCCCTGCTCCCTGCCCCCTCCCCGCAGTTCCCGGCAGACCAGGTCACCGTGGCAGGTTAGCTCAGGACAGGATGAGGTGTTCAGGAAGCAGACCTTTGTGAAGTCCACATCTGCCGTCCCGTATTTGATGGCATGGATGCCTCTGGGCAGATGTTGAAGGGGCAGCACGGAGGGGTTGTCTTTCGGTCTCAGAGTCCCCACCTTCAAACCCTCCTCCTCTTCCCCTTCACACCCCCTTCCCCTTTCCCTCTGTCCTTCCTCCTCTGTCTCCCGCTCTCAAGCTTGCTCACCAGTTCTGCTTTCCTGTTTTTCTTCGTCTCTCCCCCTTCCCCTCTTCCCTTCCTGTGTTTCTGCCATTTTCCTACCCTTCTTCTGACACCTCTCCTCGTTCTTCGTTCCTATACCCCTCCCCTGGGAGGAGAAAAAGCCAGAAAGGCTTCCTGAAGGAAGGGCTGCCCGTCCTCTGAGGCACTTTCTTCTTTCAGAGCTTTATATAAAGAAGACTTTTCTAGTGGTGGAAACTGTTCGGCAATGGAGCATCTTGCCCCGTAGTGAGTTCACTCTCAGGGAGGCAGTCCACCAGGGCAAGGGGTCATCCCTCCTCAGTGTGGGGCAGGTGATTGGACCTTCCTGACTTGGGCTACCGCTTATGATCTCTAACTGAGGTTTTCTCCAGGTGTGTTGCTCCACAATTCAAGGTGGTTTCAGGATGTCCTGTATTTACAACTGTAGAGCTCAGTCTCATACAAGAACAGGTGTATTTGAAGATAAAATATTTTTTCTAGTGAGAAAGTAGTCATAGGGTCTTCACAGTGTTTTCCTATTTTAAAAATTTTTTGATGCATAATAGATATACATAGTTTCAGGGTACATATTACAATTTAAAACATTTGTATAATTTATGAAGCTCCTTTGAGAGTTCAAAAGCCAGTTAAAAAAAATGAAATCAGTGTACTTGGAATATCTATACCTTTAAATGTTTGTCTTTTCCTTATGCTGAAAATATTTGAATTATTTTCTTCTCACTACTTTGAAAACGTATAATAAATTATTTTAAACTACAGTCACCCTGGTGATAGAACACTACATCTTATTTCTTCTCTCGAACTGTATATTTGTATCTGTAAATCAACCTCTCTTCCCCCCTCCACTCTTCCCAAACTCTGGTAGCCATTAATCGACTCTCCAACTTTATGAGATCTACATTTTTAGCTCCCACATACACATGGAAGATGTAAAATTTGTCTTTCTGTGCCTGGTTTATTGCACCTCTCATAATACCCTCCAGTTCTATCCATGTTGTTACAAATGACAGGATTTCATTATTTGGGATGACTGAGGAATGTTCCATTATGTATTTGTACCACATTTTCTTTATCTGTCTATCTGGTGATGGCCACGTAGGTTGATACCGTGTCTCGGCTATTGTGAGTAATTTTGCAGTGAACACGGGAGTGCGGGGATCTTTTCAGCACATTGATTTCCTTTTTTTTTTTTTACAGTTTTGGCCGGGGCTGGGTTTGAATCCCCCACCTCTGGCATATGGGGCCAGCGCCCTACTCCTTTGAGCCACAGGCACCACCCTTGATTTCCTTTCTTTTAGATATTTACCCAGTAGTGGGATTCATGGGTCATATGTTAGTTCTGTTTTTAGTTTTTTGAGGAACCTCCTCCGTACTGTGCTCCACAGTGGTTGTACTAATTTACATTCCCACCAACAGTGTACAAGGTTTCCCCTTTCTCCACATTCTTCCTAGCATCTGTTATTGCTTGTCTTTTTGATAAAAGCCATTTTAGCAGGGTGAGATGGTATTTCATTATGGTTTTGATTTGTATTTCTTTGGTAATTAGGGATGTACCTCTTCAAATACCTGTTGGCGATTTGTATGTCTTCTTGTGAGAAATACCTGTTCAGATCTTTTGCCCTTTTTCCAATCTGATTATTTGTTCTTTTGCTATTGAGTTATTTGAGCTCCTTATATATTCTGGTTATTAATCCCTTATCAGATGGGTAGCTTGCAAATGTTTTCTCGCATTCTGAGGGTTGTTCCGTCACTTTGCTGATTGTTTCCTTTCTGTGTAGAAGCTTTCTAGCTTTACATAATCCCATTTGTCTGCTGTTGCTTTGGTTGCCTCTGTTTTTGAAGTCTTATACAGGAAATTTCTGCATAGACCGATGTCCTCCAGCATTTCTCCTCTGTTTTATTCCAGTAGTTCTTCTAGTAGTTCCATAGTTTGAGGTCTTAGATTTAAGTTTTGAATCCATTTTGATTTGATATCTTTGTACGGTGAGAGAGAGGGGTCTAGTTTCATTCTTCTGAGTGTGATTGTTCAGTTGTCCCAGCACCATGGATTGGACAGACTGTCTTTTCCCCATTGCATGTTCTTGGCACCTTTGTCAAGGATGAGCTGGCTGTAAATGCATGGATTTACTTCCATGTTCCCAGACACCCCCTACCCTGATGACCACATTGTTTCATTTGTAAAAGTAAATATAGAAACCCCAATTAACAAAAAAAAAAAAAAAAAAAAAAAAGAACCAACTAAAGACTACACCAAAAAACTGTTAGAACTGGTAAACAAATTCAATAAAGCTTTGGGATACAAAAGCAACGTGCAAAAATCAGTAGCATTTCTATATGCCAACAACGAACAATCTGAAAAAGAAATCAAGATAGCAAGGAACCAATTTAACCAAAGAAGTGAAAGATTTGTACCCTGTGAAAACTATAAAACATTGATAAAAGAAATTGAAGAGGACTCAAAAAAAATGGAAATACAGTGCATGCTAATGAATTGGAAAAACTAATATTGTTTAAATGACAGTACTATCCAAAGCAGTACTATAGATTAAATGCAATCTCTTTTGAAATACCAATGACAATTCTTGACAGAAATAGAAAAAAATAATCCTAAAACATATAAAGAATCACAAAAGACTCTGAATAGCCAAAGCAATACAAGCAAAAAGAACAAAGCTGGAAGCATCACACTTTCTGACTTCAAAATTTATTACAAAGCAGACCGGGTGCAGTGGCTCACACCTAACTGGGAGGCTGAGGCAGGTACATTGCTCAAGCTCAGAAGTTTGACCAGCCTGAGCAAGAGCGAAACCCCATCTCTACTAAAAATAAACTAGCCAAGAATTGTGGTGAGTCCCTATAGTCACAGCTGCTGGGGAGGCTGAGGCAGGAGGATCGTTCAAGCTCAAGAGTTTGAGGTTGCTGTGAGCTATGATGTTGCCTTGGCACTCTACCAAGGTTGACACAGTGAGACTCTGCCTCAAAAAAAAAAAAAAAAAAAATATTACCAAGCTAACCAAGTAAGCATGGCACTAGCATAAAAAACAAACACAAAGACCAATGGAACAGAATAGAGAACTCAGATGTAATGTTTATTAAATTTAGTTTAATTTTTAAAGTACATTAATTATGGTAGAGGTGTTAGACAAGATTAAAAATCATTCCTAGGCTCAGCGCCTGTAGTTCAGCTAGGGTACCAGCCACATACGCTGGAGCTGGCGGGTTCGAACCCAGTCCAGGTCTACCAAACAACAGTGACAACTACAACCAAAAAATAGCCGGGCGTTGTGGCAGGTGCCTGTAGTCCCAGTTACTTGGGAGGCTGAGGCAAGAGAATCACTTAAGCCCAAGAGTTTGAGGTTGCTGTGAGCTGTGATGCCACTGTACTCTACCGAAGGTAGCATAGGGAGACTTTGTCTCAAAAAAAAAAAAAAAAAAAAATTCCTAATTCCTTACTCTAACACAGCCACTATTTTCATTTCATTCTTTTTTTTTCTTTACCCTTTGTCTTTGTTGACTTTTTACACAATCGTGTAATTGTGTTGGGGTAAGGAAACACCTCTGTATCCTTCCTTGATTTCTTAACACTGTGACATGAATATTTTTTACATAGTCACCATCTTTATCATCTTTATAAAGTTACTACTTAGCCCACCATGGAGTGGATGCCTCTGATTTACTTAAACTTTGTTTTTAAACAGCATGGCGTGTGAACCTTTTCAAAGATGGTTAATTAGAAAGTGAAACAATATTTCCTTAGAGAAGGAATTACCCAGTTCCTTACCTATCTTGAAAAGCAGAGAGTTCACCAAGTTACCACAAGAAAAGGAATGAACGTGTGTTAATCCCTGTTGTGCTGGGAATTGGGCTGGGTGCTTCTTTGGGCATGATAAGGCAGCCCTGTGGTCATAAGGTGCGCGTTGTCAACTCTGCTTTATAGGTGACAAGGCTGGCTTAAGGTCTCCAGCTACCTCTGTGTAGACCAGGGCTTCTCGTCTGCAGGAGGAAGTCTTCCAAGGACTTGTCAACCTATGGGTAACAGGCCTTTTGGGGTTTCAGGATTTCCATGGAGCCGTCATGAAGGCCTTGAGTGACATGGACCAAGAAAGCAGAGACACATTGGCCCGGGAAGAGCTGAAGCAGAGCCTGAGTGAACTCCCAGCCCTCCACGACCTTCACCAAGGCATCCTGCAGGAGCTGGAGGAGAGGCTGTCGAACTGGTGAGTAGTCTCTGGCTCCCAGACCCCACTGCTTCGCAAGGGTCGGGCTGGGAACTGAACGTAGGGATACGACTCCAACCCTCCCCTTCAAAACCTTTGCTGGTCACAGAGCTGAGTTCTCACTGCCTCACCCCCCTCCCCGGCTGCAGGGAGAGCCAGCAGAAGGTGGCCGATGTCTTCCTGGCCCAGGAGCAGGAGTTTGACCACCACGCCACTCACATTCTGCAGTTCGACAGGTCCCTGGCTCTGCTTGGTGAGAACTGCCTCCACTGTCCCCGGCTGGCAGCTGCTGTCCGTGAATTCGAGGTGGGTCCTTGGCCTTCCAAGACCCTGCCTTAAGGATGCAGGGGTAGGAAGTGGGCATTGAAGGGCTTAATGTAGATCAGTGGGATATCTTGGTAGGTCTGAGGCCGGGGAGCAGAGGGGACAGGAAAGCCAGAACCCAGAACATCCCCTGTTGGGCAGTGGATGTCACCTCCATGAGCCCCACTGTAGTAAAGGTCTCTCAGTTCACCTGGCCTAGCTGAAAAGTACCAACCAAGCTGGGGGCCTAGGTATTAGGAAGTGACCAAGGAAATTACCAACACTGGCTACAAACGTGGAATCCAGTTCCTAGGTAGAAAAGGGGGGATCTTCTCCATTGCTAATAGCAGGAACAAAGCAGGGACTGGGAGAGGCATGTTGCTGAGTATGGCACTGACTGAGCCCAAGGAATGACAGTTACAGCAGGGTGTACTAATCTAGAAGGGCTTCCTGGAGGAGCGTGACCTAGTTTGGCAGGTGAGGGAAAGGTTAGGGATCAGTGTACTTGCTGTGAGCTCAGTGCCCTAAGGCAGGGGTCTCTGATGGGGTTTCTTCCTCCCTCTCTTGAGAGCAGCAGAGTTTGCAAGGAGACGGTCAGACCATGAAGCATCATCTGCTGAGGGTGGTACAGCGCCTCTTCCAGTATCAAGTGCTGCTCACAGGTGGGCCTCACAGGCAGTCAGGGTGGGCTGAAGTGAGGAAGGGTGGAGGGGTCGGTGGCAAGTGCTTGGTGCCGAACATGCCTCCTGCCTTTCTGCAGGCAGGTAGGTGTCAGGGAAGGATGGCTGTCAAGTTTCCAGGCTGCCTCCCTCTGTGGGGCTGAGGGCCTTTCCATCACCTCTGCCAGCACTTGACCTTTGAACTCCTGAGCCCCCTCATGCCACCTGGGAAAACCGCCTTCAGCAACCACCTCCCATCCTAAAACACAAAATCCCAATGACACCCCCCACGTCCCGTCCTGTGCTTCCTCCCTGTCTTAGCCAGACATCTCCTCATTTCACGAAAGCTGCTCCTGTCACCAAAGCCCTCCTAGGGGCCAAGTTAGAGCACATTTTCAGCCTCAGACCTACCTACTAGACCATTGACCACCTCTCGCTTTTTGGGTCCTTCCCTCCCAGGTGTCTTCTCATATGCTGTCCCCTTTCCCTCCCACCTGTCTCTCTTCCTGTCCCTGCTGGTGGCCTCTCACCCTCCACCACCCTGTAAATGTCAGAGCTTCATGGGCTCAGTCCTGCATCCTCTTTCCCACCCTTTCTACACACTCTCCCCGGAGAATGTTACCCTCTCCCCCACCTCTGCCTACTGGAAACACCCACACCTCTGTCCTGAGCTCCAGACCCGTTTACCTGCTGCTTCCCAAATAGACAAAGACCTACTGCCCTGGGCAGCTGTTATTCTAGTTCAATACATGTAGATATGTGCATCTTATTCCAGTTGGTGATCAGGGCTGTAAGAAAAATACACTATGGCCAGGGCATGGAGAATGAACTCATCTAATCCAATCAGTATTTATTGAGCACTTACTATGTTCCAGGCCCTGTGCTGGAGGCAGGAGATACAGGGATATAGTGGTAAATTAAACAGGCAAACTCCATTGCGTATAAGCCATATGTAGATCTGAAAGAAGAGAGTGTTAGGTGGCAGGAATGGCAAGGGGCAGGAACAAGCTTGGATGTTCAGGAAATAGCAAGAATCCTGGCATGACCTAATGGAGCAAGGGAGGTGGAGCGGTAACTGGGTGGGGCCGGAGCCTATGGAGCCTGGTCGATACAAATGCAGTAAAGGTTCAGCACGTCACACATTACTGTGCTGTCACGTCTGTTTCCCCAGTAGGCTGCGTGCTTCTCAAAGGCAGGGTTTCACCCTGTGTGGCTGTGTTGCAGAGGCATAGGCAGTGCCAGGCATATTGCAGGCGCTCAGTGGATGTTTTTTTGGCTGAGTGAGTGACTGGCTGTCATGGCAGCGATGTTGATGGTGGCTCCAGGGGCCTAGTTTTGTGCTTGTGATGGAGCTAGTGGGTGAGAGCATGGATGCCCCTTTCTTCTGGAACTTCATCTCTTGCAAGAGAGGGGGTGCCCACGGTTGTGGCAGGAAGGTTTGGCTTTCCCAGAGCGTAACTGACTCTGGCTCTCATTCTGCTGACAGACTATCTAAACAACCTTTGCCCGGACTCAGCTGAGTACGACAACACACAGGGTAAGTCCAGTGTGAACCGGGGGGCAAGGCCCACACTTCTGTTTTGGCCCCACTCCCCAACCCTGGACTCTGCTCCAGTTCCCAGCACAGGACGCAGCCCCCTCCACGCCAGCTGGGTGTGTTCTGTACAGCACATGTCCGGGGCTTCTGTGAGAGCCTTCCATCTTCTGGGATGATTCCCCTTTTACCTCAGCAGCGGGGGTTTCCTGAGAGGGGCTGATGTCTAGCTAAAGGAGAAGGGAGTCACCAGCAATAAAAGGGCAATGCCCAGTCTAAAAGGCTCTCCCAGACTTCCTATTTCCTCCCAGTTCCATGTGTTTCCCCTGTGTGTCACCTCCTAGGGGAATCCCTCTTATAACACGGTCATTTTACAGCCAGGGGGACTGAGGTAGAGTGGTCATGGACTTTCAGGGTCTCGTAAGCAGTAGTGGCAGACCTAGAATGGGGGCCCGTGACCTGACACTGCACAAGCGCCAAGCAGAGGCTCAGGCGTGGGGAGGGAGGGCCAGAGGAGGCCAGAGTGAGGGAAAAGGCAAGGACAGCAGCACCTAAACTGGCCCTCCCCCACGGCCCAACGGCCTGCTCTGCATCCCTCCCCAGGTGTGCTGACCCTCATCTCCAAAGTCACAGATCGTGCCAACGACAGCATGGAGCAGGGGGTAAGTGTGGCCTGTTGGCACCTGTCCTCGGTGAGGGTTCCAGGACCCTCTCCACCCTGCCCTGCTCTGCCTTGTGTTTGATACCCCACTCCCGTGGTCTTACAGGCACCTTCGGTTCTGCTGTGTGACTTCAGGCACCATGTGTCCCTCTCTGGTCCTCTGATTCACCATCTGAACAATGTGGGGGTTGAAGACTTGTATAGACCTGACAAGTAATGCCCCGACTATGGTCTCAGGCCCTCCATGTCAGCACCTGGGGCGCTTTGTAGGCATTCCCTAGGATCTTCCCGGAGTTTCTGGGCATAGGGTCCAGAAATAAGCATTTTAAACAAGCCCCCAGGTAACTGTGGTGCCCACGAAAGCTTGAGAATCACTAGTCCACTAGAATACTTGGGCTCTAAGCATACATCTGGTTCTGACAGTGTCTCTCTTTGCCAGACACTGGTCAGGAGCAAGGATGGCACACTTCATGTCACATCCCAGCTCCATCCAGTTGTTAGATGGTATCCACATTCTTGCCGCTCCCCTCAGCTTAAATATGAGAGAACGCTGTGTTGAGAATGATTCGAAGGCTGAATCCCAGCTTAGGGAGAAAGAGTTCAGCACCGATTAGTCATGTCCTCTGTGGGCATGGAAGGGAGGTGATGGTAGTGTGTCTGCAGGGACATTGCTCAGCTCCGTGACAGATGGGTAGAGCACCCTTATAGTGAGTCATCCACACACAAGAGGGGACGACGTGGCATTTGTTAGGCGCCTGCTGTGTGTCAGGCCTTGTGCTGTGCTGGGGATTGGAGATACAGAAGTTATAGGATGTGAATCCCAACTCATGGAGCTTTACAAGCAACCATGATCAATGTCATGAGGGAGGGGGAGAGAGAAAATGCCTTAGGGCTGAGAAAAGGGAGGTGTTGTTCCCAGGCGAGGTTGTCAGAAGAGGGGACATGGCGTTTCCCCATGGGGGGGATGTGCACACATGCCAGGAAGGCAGAGGGAGAAGAGGTGAGCCTGGAAACAGGAATGGCCTAGGCAAAGGCACAGAGGTGGGAGTGTGTCCGCCAGAGTCCAGAGAGCCACTTGGCATGGCAGGGAGATGGGCACAGAGTAGGTTAGATAGGACCAGAATCTGGGGAGAGAGGCTGGTCTCAGCTTCTCAGGGTGGGCTGGGTATAAAGGCTGAAACCAGCAGGGCCAATTTCTGGGGCTGATTTCAGGGTCGCCTCTACTCTCCCATGCTGATGTGCTCCCACCTCCCTTCTTTTGTCATGTTGTACATCGACTGAGATTCCCTCATTGAAGCCAAAGCAGAGGTGCTTTTGGGGTCCAGTGCCCTGTCTGTGGCAAAGCAGAAGATGGGCTGGGATTTCCACATTTCCTTTTACCTAAGGCTGTCTCTGCTTCCAAAAAGAACAATCAGGTCAGGAAATGGTCTATCTTCCCAGATTCTATGGGTGAGCTTCACGCTCAGCACCCTCCCATAGGGGGCCCTGGAGTAGCCACAGCCAAATGCCCTCCTGGCTTTCTCTGTGGCTGAGGCTGGATGTCCCCAGATGAGGCTAGATACCATGCCGGGAAGCACAGGCCAGCTGCAGCCTCTCAGGTCAGCTGCAGACAGCTGTACCAGCCTGCTCTTGATCAGAGGGCCCCACTCCCTCCTTGCTTGGATTGGGTGGGGACTCCGCCTGGGACATTTACTATTTCAACTATTTTTAAGTGTATAGTTTAGTGGCATTGACTGCATTGACTTTGCTATGCAACCATCACCACTAACTTTTCTCCAGAACTTTTCATCTTCCCAAACTGAAACTCTGTCCCAGTAAACACTTACTCCCATTCCCATCTTCTCCTAGCCCCTGGTAACCACCATTCAGCTTTCTGAATAGACCTTGTGTTTTTAGAACTATTTTTAAATTTACAGAAAAAATTGAGGAAATCATACAGAGCATGCCCATGTATCCTATACACAATTTCCTCTATTACTGACATCTCATATTAGCACGGTGCATTTATTACATTAAGGAACCAATTATTAATTAAAGAATATATAGTTCATTCATATTTGCTTAGTTTTAGCCCTGACACCTTGTTCCAAGACCCCACCCAGGACATTCCATTCCATTTAGCTGTCATTTTTCCATAGTCTCCTGTTGACTGTGGTAGTTGCTCAGACTTTCCTAGTTTTTGATGACCTTGACAGCTTTCAAGAATACTGGTCAGGGTATATGGTAGGATGCCCTTCTACTGGAAAGGCGTGATGTTTTCCTCATGATTAGACTGGGCTGATGGTTATTCAAGAAAAAGATGAAAAAGTACCATTTTCCTTGCATCATACAAAGGGCACGTGCTGTCAACATGATCTGGTACTAGATCAGCCAGCTGAGGTTGTGTAGAGTTTTTCTCCCTGAACCTTACCCCACCCTCTGCCTTTCTCATATTCCTTGGAAGAAAGTCATCATGCACAGCCCATACTTGGGGAATGAGGAATTATGTCCCCTCTCCCTGCAAGCAGAGTATCTACCTAGATTATTTAGGATTTTTCTGCAGGGGAGATTTGGTTTTTCTCCCTCATTATTTATATCTGTATGAACTCATAGTATTTATTTCATACTTTGAGTTATAATCCCACATTACCTTTTTATTTGGAAATATTGAAGGGACACAGATACCTGCACTGCTTTATTCATCATATTTCTGAATTATTCCAGCTTTGGTCTTTGGGAGCACTTTTGATTTCCTTTTTCATACCCCCGTAAGTATGGTTTGGGTGTTTATGTGTATTTGAGTTCTTCCTTACTTTCTAGCACTACAAGATGCTCCAAGCTCACTCACTTTGTATATTTCATGCCCCCACCTTAAAAACAGTTATTTCTTCAAGGAACTCTGGTTCTTTTAATTGAACAAAGCTATTAGAAACCAAGACATGAGCATTAGGTGCGATCACTATTAAGGTAGTATTATTTCTTTTGGACCCTCCTAGCTGATAGAGAAATATATGTGTGTATGCTAATGTTTATATACACATATCTGTAGATATTGCCATCCGTAACTATTTTTATCTGAATATTAATGTAAACAGGAGTTTACTGATATCTTCAACTCTAATCATTACCACATGGATCATTCTAGCCACCTCCCCTTGCTGTAAATTCCCACTCCAACAGTGAGGAACCTGACTCCCACCATCTATGACCCATGAACTTAATTGTTCTATTTACCTTAATTTGTGGAAGATATTTTTCCTGGGTACAGAAACCTGGGTTGACAATCTTTCCTTTCCATATTTTAAAGATGTCATTCCACTATCTTCTGGCTTACATAGTTTCTGATAAGAAGTCTGCTGAAATGTTAATGTTTGTGCTTTCTATAAAGAATCCCTTCTTTCTGCCTGCCTTTAAGATCTTCTCTCTCTTTTTTTTTTTTTTTTGGCCAGGGCTGGGTTTGAACCTGCCACCTCCAGTATATGGGGCCTGCGCCCTACTCCTTTGAGCCACAGGCGCCGCCCAAGATCTTCTCTTTTTATTTGATTTTTACAAGTTTGATTGTGAGGTGTCTGTGAGTCTTTGGTGAGGGGATGGGGTCATACTTACCCTATTATGATTATTAAGCTTCTTGGATCTGTGGTTTGTTGTCATTCATTAATTTTGGAAAATTATTTTGGGTGCACATTTTCTTCCCCCACTGCTTGTGTTTCAGTTTGGATAATCTGTTAATCTGTTTTCTAGTTCATTGATTCTTTCCTTAGCTATGTTCAGTTTGCTACGAAGCCTATCAGGAATTCTTTGTTTCTTGTGTTACATCTTTTTATTTTAACATTTCCACTTTACTCTTTTGTATAGTTTCCATCTCTGCTGAAATTCTCCATTTCCCTTGTCCACCTTTCCCACTAGATCCTTTAACATACTAATCATAGTTACTAAAATCTCTGTCCGTAACTCCAACATCTGTGCTCTCTTTCATTTTGATTTTGTAGGATGCCTTGAAGGGAGTTGGGAATTTTCTTCTTTGTTTTTTTTTTTGTGTGTGTTTCTAATAATTTTTTACTGAATTCCAGGCATTATGTGTGGAAGCACTATAGAGGCTGAGGTAAAGAGAATGTATTCCAGAGGCAGGCATACCTCTTTTTCGGTCATGCCGTTCATGGAAGGGGCAGGGGCAGTTGCGTCAGTCCAGTTAGGACTTCCTCTGAGTTTGGGTTTTGTTGTCATGCCATCACTTTTCGGGCTCCAGACTTCATGTTACTGTAGCAGAAGGCTGCTGTTACTTTGTGCTGTTTGTGGCGTCTCCGGTGCCAGCGAGTTTTCCTCTTACTCCTGCTCCACATTCAGCTTGGAGTGATCCCCGCACCATAGAAAGCTCTCTTCCATGCTCTCCCCTGCATTGAGGTGTGGCCTCTTGTTACTCAGTGCAAGGCTTATGGTGGCAGAAGCAGATTTCTCATCCTCCTGCACAAGACTCCGTCTGAAGCAGGGCTTGTGGGCCAGGCTCTCTCGGCACTCCTGCCACTCCTCCCCAAGCAGCCAAGCTCTGCCATAAATCTGTGACCACCCCAGCACGGGTTTCTGCCCATTCCCCAGCAGCAGCTGTCCTCTGCATGATCCTGGTACGTTGTACAGGGCCCAGGGACTTCTACCCTTTTCCCAGAGCCGTGGCTGTTTGCCTGAGCTCTGGGGATGGAAGGTTTCCTGGCTTACCTAAAACCTGAAGCCTGGTGTGAGAGAGGGGCTAGAGGAAGTGGGCAGGGTTTTGTGTACCCCCAGTGGTAGCCTACACACCTTCACCATCCATGGGGGCTCCTTCTGGCCCCCTGTCCTACCTGCATCTTACTGTGAGCATTCATGGGAAGGAGCTCCCAAGCAAGTGCAGATTCCCTCCTGGCTGCAACTCCTTGTTTTCTACACTATCCCACCAGCCCGCACTTGACCCTTAAGAATTCATTAACATTTTAGCTGCTTTCTTGCCCTCCTTCATGCCGACCTCATCCTCCTTCTGTGTGTCACCAAAGGTACAGTGAGACATAGGTTTTCTTTCCTACATCTCCTTTTTCCGTGGAGGGGCTTATCAGTCATTGGAATTCAGTTCACTTGGTTTTCCTCCGCAACCTTATAAACTGAAGAAAAGTTAGGATTTTGCACATCACTTGGCCTTTTCTCACTCTTAAGACAAAAGCAGTTACCTGTTACAGCTTTGTACATTATAAGTAGAAATGAAACAAACGTTACTCATTTTTTACTGTGCAGGATTTTATGCTCTAAAACATAGGTAATGGAAAGGACTTACCAACTCCCTGTTTACCTTACAAGATGACTTTAGAACCGGCCTTTGCATGAGGTTGAAGGGGCACCTGCCCAGGAGGTGGATGCTTGATTTTTCTAGGATTGTTGGGTGCTGTGCACCTATTTTGAGTAACCCAGTGAGGGATCGAGAGAGAGTTCCCAAGCATATATATTTTTCTAACCTTGGAGCTCCAAAGAGCTTGGATCCCATCTTTTCCCCCGACGACGCATTTTCTTGTTTACTCTTCCTCAGGGGTTCCATCCTATGCTGCAAGTTAGGAGAGCCTGAGTCCAACCTTGGTGCTAGGTTACCCAAGTCTAGATGCCCCAGGCCTTGTGAGGGACCCAGGCTGAGTAGGAGCAGTGGCCCAGAGGCAAACAGGTGTCAGATGGCATAGCAAGACCATGTGGCCCTCCCCATGACACAGAAAGATGGTGGTGTCAGGCTCCAGGCCTGGAGGGACTAGCTTAATTGTGGACAACTTTGGCATCCTGCAGACCCAGGCTCAGGTTCTAGTCCTAACACTTTTATAAGAGACTGGATTTGAGGCAGGCCTTTCTGAGCTCTGTTTTAAGCACAAGCAATCCCACCCCTTACAAAGGAAAGACTACCCCTAGAAGGAGCCTTAATCATCTCTTCTCTCACCCCACTCCCACCTATAGGAGAACCTGCAGAAGCTGGTCCACATTGAGCACAGTGTTCAGGGCCAAGGGGACCTCCTCCAGCCAGGAAGGGTGAGTGCTGCTGCCTCCATGGGCAGGGGCAGAGGGCAGGCAGGCAGGGCCTGATAAGCCCCATTGTTCGGCTGGGCTGGCCCCAGACAGGCCTGGCTGCAGGTGCTGTCTGCCTGTGGAGGGCGGGCAGGAGGGTGGGCACGGGCTCTCTGGGCCTCCCCTGGGGTTGTATGCCCAGGCGTCTGCTCTCAGACAGTTAGAGACACAGTGCCAGTTGGCTCGGTCTTCCCTGTGGTTCTGCTTACCTCCAAGAAGAAGAGACACCAAGTATTTTTAGTCTACAGTTGCCGGAAAAGAGAAAGCCCCTAGAAAACATCTTTAAAATAATTTCTTTGAAAAGTTATTTCCAAATGGAAAACATGAAATCAGCTCAAAAATATGTTCATTACCAGTTACGGCTTATGAAGGAGAAGAAACAAAGGAGTGAGAGACTGTGCTCGGGGGGTTTACTCAAAAGTATCAGGGATCTCGCTAGTCTGAGATTCTGTAGAACCACACAGTGTTTTGAAAAGGATCATGAGTTAGGTAAGCATTTATTCAACATCTGTTTGTGTCCTCCAGGTCCAGAGGCTATCGTGGCTGTTCGCAGCAGTTTTAGCAGAACTTCAGAGGCTCTACTCTTTTTTTTGTTTTTTGAGACAGAGTCTCACTTCGTCACCCTTAGTAGAGTGCCATGACATCATAGCTCATAGCAACTTCAAATTCTTGGGCTCAAGTGATTCTCTTGCTTCGGCTTCCCAAGGATCTGGGACTATAGGCGCCCACCATGGCACCTGGCTGTTTTTAGAGATAAGGTCTTGCTCTTGCTCAGGCTGGTCTTGAACCTGTGAGCTCAGGCAATCCACCCACCCTGGCCTCCCACAGTGTTGGGATTACAGGCGTGAGCCACCTGCCTGGCCACTTTTTTTTTTTTTTTTTTTTTTTTTTTAAGACAGAGTCTCACAAAAACCCTGGGTAGAGTACCACGGTGTCATAGCTCTCAGCAACCTCAAACTCCTGGGCTCAAGTAATCTTCCTTCCTCAGTCTCTATAGTAGCTTGGACTACAGGTGTTCACCATGATGCCCAGCTGATTTTTTTGACTTTTAATAGAGGCGGGGTCTTGCTTTTGCTCAGGCTGGTCTCCCAGAGTAAGCCACTGTGCCTGGCCGAGGCTTTGGTCTGAATTGCCTTCCTGGACAAACTAGGGAGTGAGTCCTGGTTTTGACCACTCTGTGGGCAGAACAGTATCTGGGGTTTAGTGCAATACAAGGTGGACGTTGCTGAGAGGCCATGGCTTCCTCTCTCCAGTGCCACTCTTGTGGGAGCTGATCATAATCCTGAAATCCCAAAAAATCACAATCCCAAAATTATAATTCTGGAAAAAATAACTTAGAAAAATATTTAAAAGAGATTAGTTTACATTTTTAAAAGGGGATTCATTTGAGAAACACATGAAAATACTTCATAGGGCTCAGCGCCCGTAGCTCAGTGAGTAGAGCACCAGCCACTTGCACTGAGGTTGGTGGGTTCAAGCCCAACCTTGGCGGCCTACTAAACAACAAAGACAACTGCAACCAAAAAATACAATAAAATAAATAGCTGGGCATTGTGGCGGGCACCTGTAGTCCCAGCTACTTGGGAGGCTGAGGCAAGAGACGCGCTTAAGCCCTAGAGTTTGAGGTGTTGTGAACTGTGACGCCACAGCACCCTACCGAGGGCGACATAGTGAGACTCTGTCTCCAAAAAAAAAAACTCTTCATAGGCCACTTTACACAATAAAACAGGTAACAATGCAAGCATGATCACTCAGGTATAGTAGTGATAGTGACAGTTAACGTGCCAACAAGCTGTATTCATTAAAAATAAGTCAAAAGGTAAATTTATAAACACAATTGTGTGTACTTGGCTTTATAACTGCTATCATCTAAAATACCCCAGTGAACAACCTTGGCTTGTGACAAGATCAGTCAAAAGCCATGATGGGTCACTACTATATACAGAGTTGCCCAAGGAGCCAAGATCTTGAGAAATTTTATCTTTTACACATACAGAAGTACAAAAAGAACTTCCCTTCATTTATTCGGTTTCCGTGTTTTTAATGTATGAACCCAACGCTTACCCCAGGTGAACACTGTGATAATGTACTTTTGTGGAGGCAGATTTGGAAAAAAGAAAAAAAGGCGTAAATTTATTAGAACTCTCTAAAAGTCTCTACACAGTTTATGTCTCCAGTGTTGGAAATGGTGTGAAGGTAAAGTATATGGAATAGCAAACTGCCTTCCCGGGTTTCTAGATATTCCTTTATCCAGTCAAGTTGACAGCAGAAACAAGCTCACCACTTCAAACCTGGCACCCACACACACTCCTTAAACCACACTTAATTTCCAAATAAAGACAATAGTAAGGTGATAGTTCTGCCTGACCTGATGCTACTATCCTGTGATTTTATGTTTTGTTTTATGTTGTGTTGTGTTGTTTTTTTCAGACAAGGTCTCACTGTGTTGCCCAGCCCGGTTTTGAACTTTTGTGCTCAGTGATCGTCCTAAGTAGCTGGGACTACAGGCATACACCATAGCACCTGGCTTTATTTTCCAGATTTTAGACATTCAGGATTTTAGATGTTTGGGATTTAGACTTTGGTATTCAGGATTATATCTTGCAGGGTGCTCTGACATAAGGGAAGCATCTCTCATTAGGTAGGAATTCACCCATGAGCCACTCTCTGGTTCCCTGAGAGGTTTCTTGATTTAAGTTTCCCACTCAGGAGCTCCCCCACACCTGTCTCTGGGACAGCAGGGAACATCAGCCCAGTCACTGAGGTCTGCTTCTCTCCCCATAGGAGTTTCTGAAGGAAGGGACACTGATGAAGGTAACAGGGAAGAACAGACGCCCCCGGCACCTGTTTCTGGTAAGTGCCCAGCCACCTGGGACTGTCAAATTCCTGACATTTTGTAAAGTGGAAGATAGCAGGTGGAGAGTAGAACAGCAGAATTTTTAGAATGAGGATGATTCTGCATAGCTGAATTTCCTGGAAAGCTGAGAGCTTAACCCTTGTAAACCACAGCCCATAACTCATTTATTATTTGAAAGTTTTCAAATGGAATGTTGTTGAGTGGGCATGGCAGCTCACACCTATAATCCTAGCACTCTGGGAGGCCAAAGCAGGTGGATCACTTAAACTCAGGAGTCCGAGACCAGCCTGAGCAAGAGTGAGACCCCATGTGTACTAAAATAGAAAAACTAGCTGGGCATTGTGGTCCATGCCTATAGTCCCAGCTACTTGGGAGGCTAAGGCAAGAGAATTGCCTAAGTCCAGGAGTTGGAGGTTGCTGTGAGCTATGATGCCATGGCACTCTACCCAGGGTGACAGTGAGACTGTCTCAAAAAAAAAAAAAAAAAGGGAATGTTGTTGAAATTTAATTGCCCATGTCCTCATTGTAAACATGTAAAACCAGGAAATTATTAAGCTGGGGATAACTGTCTAACCACTTCATCTAACATCTGGGAAAACTGAGTTCTAGAAGGGAAACTCAACCTTGGACCAGCCAAGGCAGGTTGGTAATAAAGAGAAACCAGAAAGAAGCCAGGTTCGTGACCCTACCCCCTGCACTTTCTTTACCATGGAGAAGACCTCATTTACCAGTTTTTATTATTTACAGCCACAGTTTTGAGTATCAGGGAGGTCTAGGCCCATGGTGTAGCACTATCAACCCCAGGGGTATGTCAGCTGTGTAAATAACTCTTTGCCCTAATTCTGAGACCACCTCCCCCACCAGCCCCAAGCCCTCTGTCTGCTGGGTGTAACTGCCCTCTCTTCTCCCGCACTTCTTGCTGTCATTCTTTGCTCCTGCGGCCTGCTCACACTTAGTTGGAGCAACGCACGGATCAGGCACAACTCGGCTCTGGTAAGAAGCAGCCGCCTGCTCCCGTGCCAGACATTTACTGAGCGCCTCGATTGCACCGGCCACTGGAAGCAGAGAGGAAAGTCCTGTGTGGCCCTCAGCCTCTGGAGTCCAATGGGAATGAGACAAGGAGAAAGACCTCCGTAAATACAGGGCTATGAGAATGATACGGAGGGAATCTCAGGGGACCGTGGAAGCAAAGAAGATGACTTGGGGGGGGGGTCAGGGATGAACAACAGCAGCTGCTGCCGCCACGGTAGAGCATTTGCTTCGTGCTCTGAAGAAGGGACGCGAGTTGCTAGGTGGATGGGGGAAGGGCCTGTCAGGAGAGGACCGGGCATAAGCCAAGGACGGAGACTGAGAAGGATGGCACGTTCAGAGGACCTGGGCGAGTCATGAGGAATCTTTCACTACAGACAAGCCCTCAGCTCCTGAGTTGGGTTTCTGCCACCCCCCACAGAGGGGTCCCTAGCGGGCTGACTTCCAGAAAGAGCAGAGAAACTCTGAGCCCAGCCAGAAAGCGCAGTCTGCGGCTGCCTGTCAAGGTTTGCTGAGCCTCAGTGGCTTGTGTCTAGCTTCACTGGGTCCCTCTGCTCTCCATGAAGCACAAGGGGGCCCAAATTCAGAGTCTCCTCTCCCTCCCCCCTTCCTAATAGCCATCTCTAACCTCCCATAAAGAGCCCCTTACTACTGGCTGGTGGGTGCTGCAGGACAGAAGAGATCTGGCTGCAGGCAGGAGGAACAGATCCCCGCACAGGGCTTAGCAGGGATCTGGGAGTCTGGCAGTGTGTGCTTCAGATGTGGGTTCTCAAAAGGATCTCAGAGCCCCCACACTTTTTTCTAGCCTCTGCTTATGCACCTGTGGTGTTAGGGAGTTTTCTGCTTGCTGTAACATTCACTCACTCTGAGCTTCTGATCCATCTCCTCCTGTGCCAGGTCTGTGCTGAGGTGCAGGACGTGGCCTTGTCCTATTGTGGATCTTGGAGTCCAGCAGGAAAAACCATCCCTTGTTCCATGTTAGGCAAGTGTAAATATATTAAGATCCCTTCACTGAGGAGAAATCCACGCCCCTGAATTTATGGGGCCATCTATGTGGAAATCTGGCCATCTGAGCTAGACTGGGCAGATTAGGTCCTGATCCACGGGACACATACCCACTCTGTAGCCCTTAAAGAAGTCACAGACACACATTAGCCTCAGATTTCCCACCAGGAAATACTGGGTTGTTTTGAGAATTAAATGAGAATTAAACGGCACCCAGAAGCTGTAACAGTGGTTCCCTGTCTTTCCCTGAGAGTTACCCAGGGGACATAGGTCCTCCCTCTACCTAGAGCTACAGAGCTCATCTGTTCCTTCTGGCCCACAAAACCCTGCAGAGGGTTTGAGCCCAAAGTTGGCTGTTCCTGAGGCCCCTTCCCACAAGGATGCTGGGCTGGATAGCGATGAGGGGGCAAACAGACTTAGACCTCAGCTCTGACCCCTTTCGCTGTGACACCTACCCCTCCTCTGCACTCCTCTGAGCCTCAGTGCCCTGCCTGTACCTCCCGTACCGAGGGAAGCAGAGAAGCAGTGGCTGGTGCAGAGGAAGCCTTGTACTGGTCCCCTAGCCACTCACTACCTAGCCAGCTCCTTTGGCCCATGACTGCCAGTCTCTATATCTCTCCCTGAATGCCAGGCAGAAACGTAGCCCCCCACCCTGTCTTCACCCCCGTCTTCTGTCATCTCTGTCCTCAGTCTCGGCTTCCCAGCCCTGACATGCAAGGCTCTTTGTGACCCACCCATCTCTACCCTGTCAGCTCCTCTCCATTCTCAAACCCTGCACAGACGGCACCTTTTATGGAAGCCTCGGGACACCTGCCCACCTCTCTCTTTCCTGCTCGCTCTCTTGCTCTCGCATCCTCCCTCTCTCCCTTCCCTCACCCCACCTTCTCTTAACCCCCTCCGACCTTCTTCCTTATCCCAGCACCCAGGAGGCCTTCATCAGATCCCCTCTCTCCCTAGGTTACAGTGGCAGGCCTCTGTACCTCTGATTCCCCTAATATTATTGGGCCATAAACTCCCTGAGGTCTGGACCTGGGTCCTCTCCTTCCTCCATCTCAGCACAATCCACTAAGTAGATATAGCCCCGTGGTGAACAGACACACTGGGAAGGATTTCTCTTCCTCATAAAGTGCCCATTTCATAAGGTAACCTGGGCTGCAGAAGGGAGTCCAGCACCTGCCCACCAGCACACAAGGTTTCATTGGAACCCACTGGGCTCCCATGTCCCCAGGCTGCAGGTAGGGCTGCCCACTGATGGCTCCTTATGCTGGGAAATTCCCTACCATCAGAAGGGATGCCTTCTCCTGCCTCCAAATGGGCTTTGAAAATGCCTACTTCGAAGTGGGGAGAACCACAAGTGGTTAGGAAGGAGCCTAGTGGGGACTACCACGGTGTTAATGGCAGCTGCCGTGGCAGCAGGTGCTTGAGGGGCAGACATAGGCTGGGACTGCTCTCCTGAGTGACGCAGGCCAGTAACTCAGGGATGGGAAGATTCTGGAACATGGCTTGTTACCAGGTTTGGTCCTCATCCCCAGCAGGGCTAGGAGTCATGTGAGACTACCCCTAACACCATATGAGCACGCATTGACCCACAATCCTGGTTCCGTCACCTGCTAGCTCTGTGACCTTGGGCACGCTGTCTAGCCTCTCTGGGCTGTTTCTCCCTCTGGAAATTGGGATGATGATAATGGTGCCTGCCCTATATAATTATTGGGGGAGTAAAGTGAGATCACTCGTGTCAGGGGCCTGGCACAGTGTCACTGTCATGTGCTGTAGCTCTTGTAGTCCTTAGAAGGAAGGACAGGAGGGGCTTTGATCCAGGGATCACTAACTACAGCTCACAGGCCATAGTCAGCCTGCTCTTATTCTTGCTAATTTAGCAGTGTTGGAACACAGCACACGCCCTCCTCTTGGGCTGTCTGTAGCTGTGTGTGCAGCACAGCAGCGGGGCTGAGGGCTGCAGCAGAGGCAGAGTGGCCCACAGGCCTAAACGTCCCTTCCTTAGCCCTCTACAGAAAGGATACCAGCCCCTGGGTTATTCAACTTTACCTAGAGACAGAGAAAGAAAGAGACTCCCATGGTCAGTGTCCAGGCCAGGTGTCCTGCAGCTGGGACCGTGGGGTCCCAGCAAGAGCTGGCAATGGGAAAACCCATCTACTTATCTGTTCTGTTTGGTCAACAAGCTCCGTCTATTGGGAAAAGAAAGCTAATCCCAGTTCTCACTATTCCAGACACAGAGATACGGCATCTTGTTAGTCTGGACAGCACTCAGAGGGCTCCCCTGGATGGTGGCAGCCCCTGTGGAGAGAGTCACCTGAATGGTGGCGGCCCCTGTGGAGAGGGTCACCTGGGTGGTGCCGGTCCCTGGGGAGAGAGCTTTCTTTCTCAGCATCCATAATTCAGTAAGGTGGCAATATCCTGCATTTCCAAGGTGAGGGAGCTGAGGCTTACCCGAGGAAAGGGCCTGTCTGTAGTCACAACGCTGGTACATAACAGGGTCAGGACTTAGAACCCTGAGTAGGAAACTTGTCTTTTCAAACATGAAACCTTTTAGCTAAATAGAAACATTCCTGAGGCAGTGAAGCAACTTTAGTTGTGTTCCTTTCTGTCTGCCCTGCATGGCAGGAGAGCTTCAGCTGTCCGTTCAACACACATTAACTGAGCACCTACTCCATGCAAGGCTCTAGAGGTACAGCAGGGGACAGGCCCACCAGGCCCACCTCAAGCAGCCTCCGCCCTCCCACCTTCCCTCCCTTAACTATGCTTTATTGATGTTTAATTTGCATAGACTAAAATGCACCAATCTGAAGTGCGTCAGTCCAGTCTGGCAAGTGTACATCACTGTGTAGGCACAATGGGTTGAGATACAAAACATTTCCAGGGCCCGGGACGTTCCCTGCACCCCTTTGCAGTCAGCTCCCCCTCCCATCTGCCCCCTCCCGGAGGCTCAGGCAGCCACTAGGCTGATGTATCACTATAGATTAGTTTCGCCTGTTTTGGAATTTCATACAGATGTGATCAAACCGTGTGCCTGGCTTCTTCCTTCACCTGGTATGATTTCAGTCTTCATCCCTATCGTGGGACGTGCATCGGCAGCTGGTTCCTTCCAGTGGCCCTGTGGTATCCCACAGTACCACAACTGTCCATTCTGCTGTCAGTGAGCATTGGAGTTATTCCTTCTTTTTGGCTGTTACTAACAAAGCTTCTGTGAATGTTCCGATGCTGACATTCTGAGGCCATAGCTTTTCTTCCTCTTGAGCGTCTACCTAGGAGTGGGATAGTGGGGAAGGGGCATACATGTTAGTACAGAATGTTCTTGCTCACCTGTGGGGGTCACTAGGGAGTGTGACCAGAGCTCAGGGGCCCTCCACACACACAAGCCAGGCGCAGCCTCCTGGGGCCAGGATAACTCTGATGAGGTTTCGCTCTCCCCAGATGAGCGACGTGCTCCTGTACACGTATCCCCAGAAGGACGGGAAGTACCGGCTGAAGAGTTCATTGCTAGTGGCCAACATGAAGGTAATTTATGGAGTTGGGGGACAAGGAGACCTGAGGGAGGAGGAAACAGCGTACTGCTTCTAGGAGCACCCAGACCAGCTGGAAGAGGGAGGTCCTGAAGGAAACTGTTGAAATGTGGGCTGCAGCAGATGTATGGGTAGTCCAGGGAGAGGGGAGGGAGACAGAAGGCTTTCTGCAGGAGAGGGGAAGGGTGTCCTGTGAGGCGGACGATGCATAAGGCTGGGAGGAAGAAACAGGTGTCTGGTAGATCTTGGTTCATCCGTATGGTAGACTCTGTCGTAATTTCCTTCCATTGCATGTATAGACCACATGCTGTTTATCTGTTCATCTGTCATTGGACACTTGCGTCGTTTCCATCTTTGGCTATTGTGAGCAGTGCTGCTGTGAACGTGGGTATACACATGCAGCCTGGCTTAGTGCAACTGGGTCCCAGCAATGGGACATCTGGGAACTGTTGGGGATTCCTGAGGAGCAGGTTTAGAAAGTTAATTATGGTTCAGGTAGGGGCTGGGGGCAGAGAGGAGAACGCTGAGGTGGACCACCAGAGCAGTTAGGTGGTTGTCATTTCCAAGGGCAGAGGTGAGGGTGGCCAGAGCTGTCAGAGGCATTGTAGGGTCTCTCTTGATCCTGTCGGCTCTTGAGCACAGGGAAGGGGAAGAAGGAAGCACCTTTCTCTACTGAGGACCCCGGAGAAGGCTGTGGGACACCATGGTCACTGGGCATGTGCTTTCCCAGCATAGTGGTTCACTTGCAGGTAACCAGGCTGGCCTCTGGGCCTGAGCCCTGAGTGCTTCCTAGGCCTGGATGAGTGGCCAGGACAGTGGAGCCAGCCACCGGCACCTCTCGCAGCACCTATAACACAGAAAGGTCTGCCCTCTACAGACAAGGAGACTGAGGCTAAGGGAACAGCAGTAGGTGGGACTGCCACCTTTGTCCCTCTGCCACCAGGAGAAGCTGGTCTGTGCTTGTCCTATCCTGAAGGGGGGCTGCTGTTGGTTTTCAGGTCAGCCGCCCCGTGATGGAGAAAGTGCCGTATGCCCTGAAGATCGAGACTTCCGAGTCCTGCCTGATGCTGTCTGCAAGGTATCGGGAGGTGGGAGGGAGGTGACTTAGCAGGAGCATGAGGGTGGGAACCTTTGGAATAAATAGAAGCTGGCTGTGTCATTTTTATTTTAGTGTCATTTTGGATCAAAGACCTTTATTTTTCTTTAATGTTTCGTAACCATTTGGGGGTTAAGAATAAAAACCAATGGCTTCTCTTCCCCAGAAAAATGCACATACTCACATAAAATGTTATATATAACTTCAGGGGTTTTTAAAGTCCACTGCTTAAATATAACAATTAAGATATCTCATGTTTATAGAACTCTTCATAGAGATGGTATCTTTATAGCAATACAAAAAAAGTCAAGTAAAAAACATACTATGCCCTACAGTTCATAAAGTGGTCTGCCTTTACACTTTGATGTCTGGGGTGAGAAAAAAATAATGAGTGAACATTCATCACTTATCTTTCTCTGTATGGGGGATGTTGCAGTCCATTCAAGGCTGCTATAATAAAAATACCACAAAATGGTGAGTTACAAACAACAGAAATTTCTCAGTCTGGAGGCTGTGAAGTCCATGATCAAGGTGACAGCACATTCAGTGTCCTGGTTCATAGATGATCCCTTCTCACTGTAATTTCATATGGTCTGCAAGGTGCTAGGGCCTTTCTCAGAAGGGCACTAATCTCATTGAGAAAGGCTCCACCCTCATGACCTAATCACACCCCAAAGGCCTCACCTTCTAATGCCATCACGTTGGGAATGAGGTTTCAACATATGAATAGGGCTGGGTAGGGCACAGACATTCAGCCATAGCAGAGGGTGTGGACTTTCTGTCAGAAATGTCTGCATTTTCTCGAGGCTCTTGGGTTAATTACCTGAGGGTCCTCATAGCTGACTTATACCCTGGTTTTAAAGAGCATGCTCCTTCCCCTTTCAGAGCAAGAGTACCACAAACTCACTTATGGGGACTCAGAAACCAGGAAGGGTGGCTCCTGGGCCAGAGATGGGCACAAGTGGGAGTGGGGAAGGGTTCCTGTAGAATTCTTAGCCAGTGTGCGACCCTGGGGTGGCACCTGGACCTGTCTTTTCAGGGTTTGTCCTACACTTGGAGGGGTGCTTCAGGGTGTGAGTGGGGTATGCACACACTGGATGCATGTTAATTTGCTCATTAAAAAAGTGCCAGGTCGTGAGCTGAGGGCACAGATGAGTTAGCCCTTGAAGTGCTTGGGAGGAGCCTACTTTATGGATAGGAGAGTTGTAGACTGGTTCTAATGCAGAATGGTGACGCTGTAGTCATTAGTGGTGGTCATGACGGCAGTGACAGGCGTTGACCCCTTGCCAGGTCCCAGGGAGTCCTCATTACCCACCGTGGAGGCAGGGCTTGCAGCTCCTTCCACGCACAGGGAATTAAGGCCTGGAAAGGGGCAGAAGTGGGGTTCAAGCCTGGGGCCGTACAAGAAGCCTTGGAAATTCAAAGGCATGATCGCTCACCTAGGGGGTGAGGGAAGGCTTCCTGGAGCAGGTGGTGCCTGGGTGGGCCTCCACGGCCTCTCCTTTCCGCTTGATAAAACCTGGAGCAGGAGGAGGCCCGGAGCATAGCTTCTGTTTGCCCAGCTGTGACACGAGGGTGGTGACAGGCCACACTTGGGCCTTCAGGTGGGGCTGCCCATCTCCCCAGGCAGGGATACTGGCTTCTGGACGGTGGCTTTGAGGAGCCACCCTCACTGACAGGCTGCTCACCTTCCTGATAGACCCTTCACATGAAGCTCCCAGGGGCTAGAAGAACCCCTGTCTTTTCTTTGAGGAACATGGCATTCGGTTCCCCATCACACTGGTCAGCCTCTACCCCACCCCCCCCACCCCTGCACCAAACTGTTCCCTTCTCCCCGCTTTCCTGGGGCCTGCACATACTCATGTGCGTGGGAAGCCTGACACCTAGTGGGCACTCTGAGAATTTCCACCCAGCTGCTGGCCCTGGGGGCATCCTGCACCCAGGCATAGCTCTCTCCACTCAGGCACCCTGAGTGAGTGTCTGGGAAGTTCTATGGGAAAACAGTTGGATTCCTTCCACCCCTGCCCCCTGAAGGGGTGTGGTGAAGGAACACCAGCCTCTGTTCCTTGCCAGTGTTCCCCTCCTGGGGTATGGGACCCTCTAGGCCTTCCTAATGGCTCTTGCTAATGCAAGGTGCTTTGTCATCGACGCAGGGGGTCCACATCCCTGTCTCATTTTATCCCTTCAGCAGCCCTGGGAGTTAGGGGAGGCCCAGAGGACAACTAACATGCCTATGGTTATCTGCTAATAAATGAGTGCTGGGCAAGCGTTTCACCCACACGGAGATTGGGAGTGGGAGGCAGTTGCAGGTACGTGTGTGTGTGCACGTGCCTCTGCTTACTCCAGCCCATGCCGCAGCTCCTGTGCAGAGAGGGATGAGTGGTACGGCTGTCTGAGCAGAGCCCTCCCTGAAGACTACAAGGCCCAGGCGCTGGCTGCATTCCACCACAGCGTGGAGGTGAGTGGGTGGGCAGGGCCTCCCGACGCCTGCCTTGGAGCCCTGGGTTTCCCTGGGCAGGGACCACTATGGTCACTTACACCCAAGAGGGTGTTGTATGGCTATGTCCTTGGGGTACTGGGTCCCCCTTACCTGCCATCCTCCCACCCTAGTCAGGGCAGCCTCTGAGCATTCTAGGAGCACAGCACCCCAGACACAACCTCACAGTCTGGCTGTGTCTCCAAACCAAGGTTAGATCTTTGGAGGATGCTTGGTGGAGGATGCTTGGTGGAGGATGCAGAGGAGATTTTGAGAATTAGAATCCACCCCACCTTTCACATATCCCCCATTCAGAGAAGCAGGGCTGGGGCTGCTGGGCCCACATAGGGCCCGTCTCCTGCCCACACTATTAAGCCCATTCCATTGCTCCAGATACGGGAGAGACTAGGGGTTAGCCTGGGAGAGCGGCCCCCTACCCTGGTGCCAGTCACACACGTCATGATGTGCATGAACTGCGGCTGCGACTTTTCCCTCACCCTGAGGCGTCATCACTGCCATGCCTGTGGCAAGGTGAGTCGCCTGGTGTGCGGTGAGTGTGTGCACAAGGGTGGGGAAGGGGAAGAGTGCATCCTTGTCCAGCCAGGGCTTTGGGGTGTGCAGAAGCTACTGAGCCTCAGACCCAAAGTGGGGTATGTTCACACCATTTACTGATACTCTCAAACCTAGGCTGCACGTTCCAGGCCCATTCTGCTACGCACCAGGTTTTCAGTAGAAAATCGTGATCTATGTGGTTACTGTTCTTAGAGAAAAAAAGTATGGTGTGGTGCTTAAGGGCATAGACTTAGCAGGAAAATAGGCAGGCACCTGCTCAGAGACATGATGCAGGCTGCACTGGGAAAGCAGGGGGCATGGCACAGTCCCACAATCAAAGCGTGGGGCTCCCCGGAGGAGAGGACGCGGCTCTTCCTTCCACGTCCTGGGAGGGTGAGAAGTACACAGACACATGTCCCGCCTGGGCCCACAGATTGTGTGCCGGAACTGTTCGAGAAACAAGTACCCACTGAAGTACCTCAAGGACAGGATGGCCAAGGTCTGCGATGGCTGCTTTGGAGAGCTGAGGAAGAGGGGCGGGGCCGTCCCTGGCCTGATGAGAGGTAACCTAGGACCACCCACTCTTTCCTCCTGGTGGCGTCTCCCCAAGCTTCTGTGGCTTCTCCATGGTTCATGGCTGAAACCACTTTCCCTGGGAGGGAGTTACTCCCTAGAGGGAGGCTCAAAACAAAAGCATCCCCTGAGGAAACAGAAGTTCCCACTCACACCAGGTATCATTTCCCAAAAGGCTGGTTCTGTGGAAGAGTGATTGGTGCTCCCACAAGGGTTCTGGGCAGTTTAAGAGTCTGAACGGGACAGAGTAGGCAGGGGTACTTATGAATCCTGGACTATAGAGGCCCTCAGGTGTCCTGGAGGCCTGTGTTTTAGACCAGGACTGACAGCAGAGGTGTCGGGGGTTGGGGAAGGACTGAGGACCCTCTGACACAGGAGCCACAGGAGGCTGCAGACTCAGAGCTGAAGGGACAGGCTTTGCCACATGGAGCTGAAGGGTCAGACGTGAAGGAGGGCAGGTGTATCTGGGGCCTGAAAGCGGAGCACTCCCTCTCCACCAGGGGGCCACACTGAGTCATCCGAGGGAACAGCCCCACTCTCATAGTCCTATACAAACAGGAGCAAGTGTACCCCTCTTTGTGGTCCCACTTAACCCCCATGGCAAGGCAATCCAGGAGGGATTTTACAGGAATCAGCGTCTCAGAGCAGTTACGTTCCTGGCCACGGCAGTTCTCACCTCCCTCCCCACGTCTCTTGGTTGCAGAGCGGCCTGTGAGTATGAGCTTCCCGCTGTCTGCACCCCGCTTCTCGGGCAGTGCCTTCTCCTCCGTCTTCCACAGCATCAACCCCTCAACCTTCAAGAAGCAGAAGAAAGTTCCTTCAGCCTTGTCTGAGGTAAGGCAGACGGGGCTGCCTGATTGGGAGCCAGGAGATTTAGAAGGTTCATAGTTTTCAGCAGGAAGGGTTAGACACATCCCCAGCACAGCCTGACCAGTCTCTTCCAGACAGCACTCCTGGCTGTGAGGTCAGGCTCACCACCAAACTCTCCTTGCCAGCCCTTAGGAACAAGCCTCTCTCCTGGGTGTGGCTGAGGAAACACCTGCCTGGTGGCAGAGGGCAGGCCTGAGCTGGTTGTAGATGGTGCTCTGAGACGTCTTTCCCATCCTTCCCTCTACCTCTTCCCTCGTCCCTTTTTTCTCCTGCCCCCAGCCTATACCTAGTACCCAGGGTGCTGCACAGGTCACTGCGGCTCTGCCACCTAAAGGAGCCAGAGTCCCGGGGTAGTTCCCTCCCATCAGGCCTCTAAGGGGTCCCATTGTCTCACGGTTCTGGAGGGCTTAGGTGGTGACCCCCTGGAGGCCATGGGATTCTGCAGGAAACCTCAACATTGGTTAAACTCAGTTCCATCCTGCAAATAGGAATAGATTGTATATATATTTTTTCTCATCACGACCTCAGAATAGTATATGTCTGTGAATATACTAAAAGTTGTCCAAAGAAGTATGATCAGCTGTTTCCAAGTTATTCCACGAATATTATCAAGTAGCAGGTAGCAAGGATTGAAGAAGGGCCGAGGGAATGGTGTTTTAAATGAGTACAGTCCCTATTCATTAACTTACCTTTTGCAAAAAGAATCTTAGAGATAACAGAGAAGAAGAGCACATGTGATGAAAAGTGAGTTTCCCACCTTCCCCAGCATCCCTCAGTCCCACCACTGTCAAGTTTCTTATGGATCCTTCCAGAAATGGTCATGCATTTACACAATACAGATGCACATTCATAGATCCTGTTTTACCCCAGAGATAACATACTAAATCTTCTGTATGTTTTTTTGTTTGTTTTTTGTAGAGACAGAGTCACTTTATCGCCCTCGGTAGAGTGCTGTGGCGTCACACAGCTCACAACAACCTCCAGTTCCTGGGCTTAGGCGATTCTCTTGCCTCAGCCCCCCAAGTAGTTGGGACTACAAGCACCCGCCACAACACCAGGCTATTTTTTTTTTTTTTTTTTTTCCATTGCAGTTTGGCCAGGGCCAGGTTTGAACCTGCCACCCTCAGTATATGGGGCTGCCACCCTACTCACTGAGCCACAGATGCAGCCCAATTTTCTGTATGTTTTTTCTCTTATCTTAGAGATTACTTCATATCTGCTCATAGGCATAAAGCTCACCCATCCCATCCCTTGTTTAATTAGTCCTTTTAGTGGTGATCTGCTTGAGTCAAGCTCATAGATGCTGCCTTCTCCACGGGTGCAGCATTTGAGAACCACTTCTAGGATCAGGCTGCTCTGATCTTGGTGCCACCTGGGTCTGCCTCAGCTAGTCCCTTGGTGATTTTTGCTCAAAGTGTCAACCTTTTTATTACCAGCAAGGACTGTATTCACTGAGTGTCAAGTTTCCTTCCCCCCAGCCTGTTCCCCGGGGACCCCTACTCACCCTACTCAGTGATAAGACCTGCTGCCGTGACAGTCTGCAGAATTTCTGCCACTGAGCCTTTCTCTGTGGAGATGGTCCAGCAGGGTCGATGGTGGCAAGAGAAACCCATATCCAGTGTCAGGGGTCTTGGGACCCGTTGTTAGGGGCAGCTTTTAATATCAGGACAGCTGTTCCTGAAACAGAAGTGCACTGAACTTGAGAATATTTCTGAGAGGCTTAAGTTTTTACCCTCTCTTCAGCTAAGCAGGGTTGACTCTCACAGATCCTCTATTCCTCAGGGCCTCATTTTCCCCATCTGTGAAATGAGAAAGCCGGAGGAACTTATTTCTAGACCTGGCCATTCAAGGTCCCATCATATTAACAAAGCACCTCCTGTGGGTCACGCACTGCACCTGCCAGGTAGCTGCCTTAATAAATTTAGGTCCTCTTTTCCTAGTAAGGAAATTGAGACTTAGACCCCAGGTTGGTTTTATACCAAGCCTGTCTGACAGTCTTACTACGGCTGCTACCACCTGTGGTAGTGACCAGCGTGTCTCCTGGGTTCATTCAGTGAATCCTGTTTCTCAAACCATGAAGTACTATTTTGCTGACTTTGGTACTAGGTGAATCCCGAGACTTCATCCAAGTATCAGATTTCTAAGCAGTATAAGTAGGCTGCCAGGTGGTTGGTTTGCAGTGTCACTTTGGCTCTGTTTGAACCAACCACCTGATGCCCTGACCTGATGCTTCCTTCCTGCCAGGTGGCCGCCTCCGGAGAGGGCTCTGTCATCAGCGGCTATCTCAGCCGGTGTAAGAAGGGCAGGCGGTACTGGAAGAAGCTCTGGTTTGTCATCAAAGGCAAAGTCCTCTACACCTACATGGCCAGCGAGGTAGTTGCGTTCCACACTCTCTGCCCTCTCCTGGAAGGCCCTCAGAATGCCCACCTGGGTTGTGCACATTCTGTTACTGTAGGGCTGTGTGAGTCATGGGTGTTGGGACCAGTTCTTGTGGCAGCCAAGTCTTTATTGAGCAAGGCTATGTGATGAGTGTGGCTGTGGATATGCAAATCTAAGGAAGAGATGAGAAGGTCTGGCATGCTGACCTGTGCAACAAAGTGTTTTAAGTGTCACAGGCCTAGGATCTAGGACAAGCCGGGCACACCACAAAAGAAGACTCCGTTCCACTGTCCACTTTGGTTGCTTGGGTCAAAATTCAACATAGGGAAAAAGCTCCTCCCTTTTTGTCCATTTCTTTCATTGATAAAACTCTGATAACCCTTCTAATAAAAATGAAATTTATACAGAGTGGACATAAAGTTGGTGTGCAGTTTACTATGTTAAAACTATTTTAAACTGCACATGAACTTCATGGCCACCCTATATGTATATATATACATGTGTGTATATGTATACTGTATATGTTTGTTTTTTTGAGACAGAGTCTCACTGTTGCCCCAGGTTAGAGTGCCACAGAGTCAGCCTAGCTCATACCAACTTCAAACTCCGGGGTTCAGGTGATCCTCCTGCCTCAGCCTCCTGAGTAGCTGGGACTGCAGGTGCCTACCATGCCCAGCTAATTTTTCTGTTTTTAGTAGAGACAAGGTCTCATTCTTGCTCAGGCTGGTCTTGAACTCCTGAGCTCAAATGATCCTCCTGCCTCAGTCTCCAGTGTGTTAGGAATACAGGCATGAGCCACTGTGCTCGGCCCTGAAATGTATATTTTTATAGAACATCTTACTTTATTTAGGTGAGTGAGCCTCAGAAATCAAGGCTGCTTCCGGAGTAGACAGATGTGGGGCCGGGGTTGTGAAGCAGGGGATTGTCTGGCCCTGACCCAAGCTGAACCTGGTGGATAAAGAGAAAGACTTCCAGCTCCAGGCCCCCCATCTGGTGGCTTCCACAGACTAAAACCACTGTGAAAATGGGACTTTAGTGCATTCTGACCAGCTGCAGAGGGTGGGTACTTCGCACTACTGGGATGTGCATGTCCTAGGGGGCTGATCTTCCTCCCCTGACTGCAGATGTGCAGAAAGCACTTTCATCTTTGGGCATAAAACTTCCCTCTAAGACCTGCAGCTGTAAAGGTTGTGGTATGCTCTGTCCTCAGGAATCACAAAGGCCATCGGGGAAGCAGGCAGACATGGGACCCTTCGTGGTTTCAGTGACTTGGGCACTGTGTGAGCTGTGCCCGCCACAAAAGAATTCTTTACTGCACTGTAGGGAATTTTTATGTTTCCAGAAATGCGATATAGTACCCTTCTGCTCAGAGCAGCTTCATCCTAAGCAAGCCTTCTACAGGACTCGTAAGTCTGTGAAAACTAAGCTTTAAAGGAGCCCTGGGTCATAGTCAGCAGGACTCTCAGAGTCTCTACTAGCCTGAGGCATGTTGTGAGGCTCTCAGACAGGGAGGTCCTCACAGTGGCCTGAGCCCAGCCCCTTCCTCCGGGAGCAGCATGCAGAACTTACAGCACAGAACACAAATCGGGTGGGATACCCTTTGGGCCATGTGTGACCTTCTGGATCCTTCTGACTGAATCCAAATTTTACAGAACAAGTCCTTTTAATAAAGGATTCCTAAAGATAGGTGTAGGTATGGCTACAAAGCAGTTTCTCCTAGAGAGAGAAAGTTATAGTTTCTCAATAAACCTGTTCCACTGATGGGACAAAGCTTTCATTCTCACCACAGAAAGGGTTTCAATGAAGTAGATACCAGCTGCCTCTGTTGGCACCACCAGGGACCACTGAGGTGGCTCCAAGCTGATGCAGCTTTGCTATTCAGTAGCGGTCTGGGGAGAAAGTGACTATTGGGCACATATAAGATTCTTTTTAATTTTTTTCTAACATTTTACTATTTATTATAGTTACTATAAAATTTTTCAAACTTAAAAGAATTGTAAGAATTTAACAGTAAACTGTAACCATTGCCATTAACTAGATTATACTTAATGGACTTCCTTTATCAAATACCTGTTTGTTCATCCCTTTATCCATTTTACTTTTTGATGCTTTTCAAAACGTATTTTCCCAAAGAGTTCAATACCGTTTTTTCTTTTGAGGTACAATTTACATATAATGAAGTGCAAAACTCTTTATTATTTGCGTTTGTTGATACACTTATAAATTGCCACCCTTACCCCATCCCCAGAGGCAACACACAATGTTCTGATTGTTTTTAAGAATGTTCTGATTTTTTTAACACTTGTTTTGCCTCTTCATCCCCATGATGTATGTGGAATCATGTGTGACTTCTAATTATGTTGGTTTTTTTTTTTTTTTTTGAGACAGAGTCTCACCCTGTGGCCCTTGGTAGAGTGCCACAGCATCACAACTCACAGCAACCTCCAACTCTGGGGCTTAGGCAATTCTCTTGCCTCAGTCTCCCAAGTAGCTGGGACTACAGGTGCCTTCCATAACGCCTGGCTATTTTTTGTTGCAGTTTGCTGGGGCCTGGTTCGAATTCACCACCCTTGGTATATGGGGCTAGCGCCCTACCCACTGAGCCACAGGCGCCGCCCTACTAATTATGTTTTTAAGAGATTCACTCACGTTTTTACAAAGAGCAACAGTTCTTTCTTTTCTATGGTCTTCCATTTTATGACTATACCAGTTTTGTTTATCCATTCACCAGCTGAAAGACATTTGGTGATTAGGAGTAAAACCATTTAAACATTTGTAAACAGTTTTTATGTGGATGTAAGTTTTTATTTCACTGGGGCAAATACTTCGGATTAGAATGCTGCATTATGAGGAAGGTGTATATTTAGTTCATAAGAAATTGCCAGACTTTTTTCCGAAGTGGTGTACCATTTTACATTCCCCACGCCAGTGTATGTGAATTTGAGAGTTCTGGTTGCTGCGCACATTTGTCAACCCTTGGTATTGTCAGTTTTTTAAATTTTAGCCATTCTGGTGGAGCGCAGTAGTATCTCAATGTGGTTTTCATTTATATTTCACTAACTAATGATATTAAACATAATATTTTTCATGTACTTCTGTTTGAGATATTTCTGTTCAGAGTGTGAACTCTGCAAGAGTGCCCATTTATAACGTAGTTTGTGTCTCTTTGTTACTGAGTTATAGGAGTTCTTTATATATCCTAAATACCAGACTTCATCAGATAAGTGTTTTACAAATATTTTCTCCCAGTCTGTGGCTTGCCTGTTCATTTTCATAATGAACAGCTAAATGAATCTTTTGATGAACACAAGCCTATGACTTGGATGGAGTCTAATTTATCAAGGTTTTCTTTTATGGTTGTTGCTTTCTGTATCCTAAGAAACTTTTGTCTACTGCAGGCAACAAAGCTATAATCAAAGTTACAGAATTTTCTGAAAATGTTAATGTTTTGGCTTTTACATTTAGTTGTATCTCAAATTGATCTTTGTGTATGGTGCAAGGTAAGGGTTGAGGTTCATGTTTTTTCCCATGTGGATATCCAGTTGTTCTTGAGCCATTTGTTGAAAAGACTTCCCTAGTGGATTGTTTTGGTGTCTTTGTTAAGTATCAAATACTGAGTAAGGATAGGTCAAGTTTTGGACTTTCTATCCTGTATCATTGATACATTTACAACCCTTATGCCAATACCAAATTGCCTTAATTAGTATAACTTTATAGTAAATCTTGAAGTCAGGCTGTGTAAATCCTCAGTGCCTTCTAAGACTGTTGTGAAGATTAAACAAGGTAATGAAAGTATAAATGCCTGGTCCCCAACAGGCTGTCAACAAAATAGTGAGTTCCCTTCATTCCCCAGGGCTGGCCCTGACAGGAAGCAGGGGTGGACAGTGTATGTGGGGTTACCTGCAATTACGCTCCTCATGCAATAAGTGACTATGCACCAAGGTTTAACATCAGTTAAACTGTGACTGTGCACCAATGGTTTAACATCAGTTTTTCCTTCTGTCCTCTGCAGGACAAAGTGGCCGTGGAGAGTATGCCTCTGCTAGGTTTCACCATTGCCCCAGAAAAGGAAGAGGGCAGCAGTGAAGTAGGACCTACTTTCCACCTTTACCACAAGAAAACCCTATTTTATAGCTTCAAAGCAGAGGATACCAACTCAGCTCAGAGGTACCAAAATAACTAGTCTTATACCTTATTTCCTCTCTGTCAGAATCAAATTGTCACCAGGACTTTGACTTCTGTCCTGCTCTGCCTATCCCATCAAGTCCCTTTGGGCCATAGCAGAACTGTGAAACTACCCATTCCTTGGTGCAAGGATTTTTAGACTTTTAGGATTCATTTGCACTGGCGTGGATTCAGTAAACTTCAGCACTGTGTTCCAGGCCTTTTGCTAAAGATGGAAATCATGCTTGAAAAAAATACGAATATGACATCATCCTTGACTTTAAGCTAAGAGGAACCTAGTGTAATCACTTACAGGTTCTGTGATGAGAGTCACTGGCAGACCCAAGACCCTAATGTCCTCTCTCTTCTGTTTTACAGGTGGATTAAGGCCATGGAAGATGCAAGTGTGTTATAGCATTTATCAAACATGTGGACTCAGAATAAACTCTTAGGTTGATATGTGAACCCTTCTAGAAGCCAATCCATGTCTCAACTCATCTGGACACACATCTGGATTCAGCAGGGGGCTTGATCTTTTTGCTGTAACCACCCCCACCCACACACACAAATGCACCTTCACCAGTGGTGCCCTTGAGAAATATTTATGGATCTCTCCTCTTCTTTGTGTTTTCCACTCCACTCCACCCCACCCCCATCATAAACTATTCTCAGCCCGCTGTCCATTAAAATGTAGTAATGTGAAGATGTGGAAACCAGTAGAAAAGTACCTTTAGGAATGCAGGCTTTTTAGTAGCAACAAGCTTTTACAGTTTTTACTCCTGGTAAATCTTATCTTCTTTCATAATGTCAATTGTGGTGCTTCAGATGAAATGAGAAACAACCAGTAAGTAACAGCTACTCTCAACCAAAGCACTTTATTGTTTTGCTGAGTTGCAACCTCCAAATCTGTGTTTTCCAAGTGATTTACTTGTGTCAATAACAGAATCTTGTGGACAGATTTGCAAATAGTCCTCTAATAAGGGTGAACATAATAAAACTGACTTGTGTAGGTCTGACTGTGCTTGCCAGCACTTGAGCCCACAGCACCACGGCTCAGGGGCTGTGGCTACTGATAGGAAAGGGAGGATTTTCTCCTGCAGTTCTCTCTCAGCTTGAACACTGACTTAACTTATTCAAGGAGGGCACCCTCTTTCCCAGGGTCCCCAACAGGACACCAGTGCTAGAAACACAGCTGCCGGGGCCGGACGCAGAGGTTCACCCTATAATCTTAGCACTCTGGGAGAACAAGGAGGATCACTTGAGTTCAGGAGTTTGAGACCAGCCTGAACAAGAGCTAGAAAAACACTAGCTTGGGGTGGTGGTGAACGCCTGTAGTCTCAGCTACTTGGGGGTCTCAGGCCAAAGGATTCCTTGAGCCCAGAAGTTTGAGGTTACTGTGACCTAGGCTGATGCCATGGCACTCTACCCAAGGTGATGGACTGAGACTCTGTCTCACAAAAAGAAAAAAATGTTTTTAAAAAGCAGCTGCTGGCAGATCTGCCCCCTACCCGAGGTCATCCCAGACCCTCTGAAGAGTCAGAGTCTGCTTTAACTTACTGTATGCCTTCCTCTGTTTAGCCCACTCAAGCTGACAATGTTGTTTACTGGAACTTATGCATATTTTAGACACACAGTAATCCTTGGGCTAAATTACCAAAGCCTTTTTTTTTAATTTTTGAAAGAGGTGAAAAATAGAAAACAAGATCTATGGAGAAAGGTGAACCCATGAACTTGGCAGATGGCTCTGGACAGTGAGGGAACACAGGAGTGGCTTGAAGACACTCTATGGCCATGAGCACCTGAGTTACGTCACCTCTGCCTGTTGCCTGGTTTTCTGTGTAAAGCAGAGGGGATGTGGAGGTGGGATTCCTTGTTACTCTCATCACAATAAAAACAATCACATAATTGCCTGATATCCTGTCCCCATTGGCTAACAAAGCTTTTGTAAAAAAAAAAAAAAAAAAAAAAGCACCATCTCAAGGACTTATTTACATTAAATATGTTCAGGGGAAATTTTTCTTTTAGTTTGCAGTTCTTTTTAAAAATGTTTGCATTACATATATGACTAATGATCGAAACTGAGTGATTGGACACGTCTTTTTGAGGGCTTAATTCCAACTGAATCAAGTTCATCAACAGATACACTCACATACTGCTAGACCTGTTGAGTCTTTTAAAAAGCAGAGCAGGACTTCAGTCTCAGACAGGCATTTCCCCAACCTACCTCATGCCACCACACACTGTCATTTCCTAAGCTCAGTAGAATTATATGTCTAAATATTATCTGAAGGCCTCTATAACATCCTATTTTTGATGTTCTATAAAGAAGAGGTAGTTGGGCTTTTATTTCTCAGTGAATAGTTACCCCCAATAAAAATGCCTAGGTAATAGATAAGACATACTGGGTAGGTTTTGTAAAGGGAAACCTTTGTGTGTAAGCTGATCCTGTGAGCAATTTTCTGCTGCCTGCAATGTGAATTCCCCTCTAACATGGACAGAAATTTCTGGTTGCAGATGACCAATCAGTAGGTCCTTTTTCTTAAAGTCGTAATAAATTCTGGATTTCATTATCTAAGCAAAAAAAAAATCACTAAATTTTATCACTGTATACAATCCATGCACTTAATCCAGTATTACTTAAATATGTGAACTATAAAAATGAATATACCATATATACTTGAGTATATACGGTAGTTCTGCTATTCTAGTTATATGCACAAGATTTGCCTCAATTGCAAAACACGAGCTTTAAAACATTTTAATACGTTACTAGTGTGTCTCAATAATGAACATGTTAAGATAAACATGCAAATATGAGAAGTTTTTAAACTAAGTGACTTTATAGATTCAGCACAATGTCTACGATGAACTTACAGGGAATAATAACCAGGTGAATTGATCAAGTAACTTCCTACAGGTTAACTATCTCTTACCCAAAATGCCTGGCACCAGAAGTGTTTTGAATTTAGTATTTTTTCAGATTTTGGACTACTTAATGATTCTTAACCATCAGAGTGTCCTAATCTGAAAATCTGCACACAAAGTTTCAGATTTTGGATTTTTGGATTAGGAATGCTCAACCCACATTCTTAAAACTTTAAGAATGTGCATTATATGTGAAAAGACAAGCCTGAAGGTTATGGTTAACATGTTCGATGAGAACTAACAAATCCTTTATTTTGGGAAGGAAGACACCAGCTCCCAGTAGAAAAGAGTGTGCATGTTCACACCACATCTCTGTGTCCCAGGGGATGCATCCCCAAGGGTGGGGGGACTATTTTCAGAAATCAAGCCAACCTCAGAGCCTGTGCTTGTGGTGCATGTGTTCAGACAAGAGACTGCAAATTTGCCACATGCTACAAACAGAACGGGAGCCACTCTACCAAGGTCCCTACCAAGGTCCCTAAGAGGAACAGCCAGAGGGAGAGCCATCCCTGGGGCAGCCTTGAGGAAATTCAGGCCCCAAGTAGAGCTCAGCACCCCCCAGGCATGCTTGGTCTCAGGCTCCTCCCATGGCCCACACCTCACTTCCTGGGGTCACCTCTGGGTAGATGGGCCAGGCAAAGTTGAGACATCTACAATTTCTACAATGTCTTGGGAGATTGTGTGCATAGGCAGAAGATGAGGGGTGGGAGAGGGAGGATAGAAGAGGTAGCAGGCCAGCCTCCATGAATGAGTCAAAACTTAGCTCAGTCATTAGCTGTGATCTGAGTTTGTCACTAGAGGCTGTGGTAGAAGCCATGATTTGCAAGGTGTATCGAGTACAGCATATATTCAGATTCTTAGCTGAAGAAAAGTGAGACCCAAGAATATCGGAAAATGACTTTATAAAGCATGAAAACCAGCACTGGGATCATCAGACAAGACTGCAAGATAACTTTGAGAATTTGACAGTGCGCTAATTACAGGAGAATTGTATGCCCAAGATAGTAGACATTTGAGGATAAACAAGGCTGAGGCAGACACAGGACTACCACCAGGGGGGTGCCCAGCCAGGAAAACATCACCTTCCATAGAATTTTTCTCTGGAGCAGCTTAATGAATGACCCTGTGGACCCTCTGAGTATCCTGGTCATCGTGTGAGAGATTTTGCAGAACAGATTCTCTACGTGGACTTGAGCTCTTCCTTGTACAGATCATTTGATGCTGTCATTCAGTAAAGGGCATTCTGTGTTGACAGAGCAGAATGGCAAGCTTCCTTCTCTACTTCGATCACCTTGTGGTCATCTTGCAGCAGTGTAAAGAGGCAGCACTTCCATAAGAGCAAAAGAGGCTTGTACAAAATACACTAATGTGAAGAGAGCAACAGAGACAAATATTCTTTTAAGCCTGGAGCCATGTTTTTCGAACTCTGGGAATGGGTTGTGAAATTGATGGGTCACAACCAGCTCCCTCCAATCTCTGAAGAAAACAATACAGGAAAATGTATCCATCATCAAGGACTATTTGATACATTTTTTTGTTTCAATTATGTATATGTACATACATACAATATTCTGGTTGTTAATATAAAATGTATTTATACTTACAGACTGGCCAAAAAAGTTTATTAACCATTAGTATAAGAGTAAGAGATAAGTAAGAAAAAAAGTGCATAAAGTTGCAGTTAGATACAAAAGGAACCAGAACAAACTAAAGGAACATATGCAAATTTAATGACATTTCCAGTTAAGATTTTAGGAAGAAGTATAAAATTAATACTAAAGCTGTACAAATTCTTTTGATCAGGATATGGATAATGTAGCAATGAAGGGAAAACCCTATTTATTGGTGGCTGGGTTTGAACCCACCACCTCCAGCATATGGGGCCAGCACCCTACTCCTTTGAGCCACAGGCACTGCCCACAAATATTATATCTTAACAGAACTTTAAAATAACAAGTTCTACACCAGGTGCTCCTACAGCCTGTTTTCTTTTCTTTTTTTTTTTTTTTTTTTGAGACAGAGTCTCACTATGTCGCCCTTGGTAGAGTGCTGTGGTGTCATAGCTCACAGAAACCTCAAACTCCTGGACCTAAGTGATTCTCTTGCCTCAGCCTCCCAAGTAGCTGGGAATACAGCCACAACACCGGCTATATTTTGGTTGTAGTTGTCATTGTTTGGCAGGCCCAGGCCGGGTTCAAACCTCCTAGCTCCAGTGTATGTGGCTGGCACCCCAGCTGCTGAGCTACAGGCACCGAGCCCTTAAAGCCTGTTTTCAACAGTGTCTACTACTATGATTTATATAAAAAGTTCCCATTCAAATGCAGACTGCCCTGAATGACCTCAAGGTCTCTTCAATCTTAGGGTCTCATCTTCAGTACGTTCATCAATAGCTATATCCAAGAACTTGTCTTACAGTAAAGTGTAGGCAGTAAGCCATGTGTTCTTAGAACGCCTCTTAAGTAGCAGATACAATGAATAGGAGACCAGAATGTAAAAGAACTGCCACTTCCAGTAAGCCTATGGCCTTTCAGATCCAGAGACCTGTACTTAACAGCCCTTAACAGTCCCACAGCAGAATTCATGAATGTGTAATGGACCTATCCTGTTGTGAGCAGCAGACAGGAGAAAATAAATTACTTCTTGGTTGCTACAGTAATTGGCTATGCCCTAAAGCATGAGACTTGATTATTCTAACATGTATAATTATGAAAGTTATTCTAGGCATTAAACTAGCTCTTCTAAAGATACAGCCCTAGTACTACTCAGTGTGACCTCGAGACGCACTTTGTGGGGCAAAGTGAAAAATAACCACCGTGACAATTCAACTGATTTCTTTCGGATCTTAACCTTTCACATACTCAGTAAAAACCTTCCATTTTTATAAATATCAAGATATTGTCTCATCCTGAGGGTCTACCATTTGATGCACAAAATGAGAAACTGGTCCTTTCCTAATGAAAGGTAAAGGTGGAGAAAATGGCCTTTTAATAACATTAAAAAAAAAACAACCCAAACTCCCCCCTGCCAGATATTTCTTTGACATATTATTGTTAAACTTTCTTTCTGAAAATTTATAAGATCTCTTTGCTCTTTAGGAGAACTATAGGGACAAAACTTCCAATTAAAGATACAGCATAGTGTTTCTTGATTAAGTTCTCTTTGGGGGAAAAACACAGTAGATGAAACATTTGCTAAATAATGTATTTCAAATTTTAAAATTAACAGCATGGGAAACCATGAAAGTTACATTATCTACATAAATTAAGGTGCTTTGGGACTTCAATCAGGAGCATGGAACTTCAGATTCAGCAGCCTTTGTGAATGCCTCAGTTTACCTCCTAGGTGGTACAGCCTCAAATGACCTTAGAGCAGTGGTTCTCAACCTTCCTAATGCCACGACCCTTTAATACAGTTCCTATGGGTCGTGACAGGAGTAAATAGACTCTGGTGTTAGATCTCTCTCTGAAACCCCACAATCAGAGCAAATCTGGAATGCAGCAATACAGCCAGAGTGCTCGACACTCGGCCACTGCCGCCTCCTCAGCTAAAAGGTTATTAGTTTTCAATTACTCTAAAAACTGACTCTACTAATTCTGACACACAGTTGATTGATGAAAACTGATTTTCCTACTAAAGAATACTGATTATCCAAGTCAGAATCAAAACTTTTATGTTGAAATCTGGAGGTTTGGGAAACAGGTTGATACTTATCTCCAGGATCAGTTAGAAAGCAAGGTTATTATGACTGGGTTGTGTTTCCCTGGGACTAGGAATTTTCAATTCACTCTGTTAGCATAAGAGGAGGGGGAAGAAGTGGCTGAATGCTTAAGTAAGTCTATGAGAATTCTAAGAGACTGTGGAATTCCTGTGATACCCAGGCAATATTTTAACAGCAGCACCAGACTTAGCATAACACCAAGCACTAGAAACAAGACTATTTACTTCAAGTCAGGTACAAACACTGTAATTCTCTGTGGTTAGGAGCACAAAAAAGTGCTCTAGGAGAAAGGACAGTAGTGAGTGGAGTGCCTGAGGCAGATCTGAGTTCCTGAGGGTGACTTCTGAGTTGGGGCTTGACAAGGGAGGACAGCTGGGCTGAAGAGGTCCCTGGAGACAGCAGAATGAGTAAGATGTGTGATAAAGAGGATCCCATGTGGCATCTTCGGGGAATGGAGTAGTTCATTATTCCCAGAGAATAGGAAGGAAGTCACCAAAGTGGATGATGCAAGAAAGGCCATGTCATTCAGGCCCACTGAACTTAGCCTATAGTTACTGACCGACCGTGGGAGCCTTCAGATACCTTAAAATAGGTAGGTAGCCAGAGCAATGGCTCACTCCTGTAATCCCAGCACTTTGGGAGGTTGAAGTAGGAGGACTGCCTGAGGCCAGGAGTTCAGAGACCAGCCTAGGCAACATAGCAAGATCTTATCGCTAGAGAAAATTAAAAAAATTAGCAAGATGTTAAGTTACTCAGGAGGCTGGGGTGAGAGGATAGCTTGAGCTCAGGAGTTTGAGCTATGATCATGCCACTGCTCTCCAACCTGGGTGACAGTGACAGACCCTGCTTCTTTAAAAAAAAAAAAAAAAAAAAAAAAACCAACTGGGTGATGCCTGTGGCTCAGTGGGTAGGGCGCCAGCCCCACATACCCAGGGTGGTGGGTTCGAACCCAGCCCTGGCCAAACTGCAACAAAAAATAGTCGGGCATTGTGGCCGGGGCCAGTAGTCCCAGCTACTTGGGAGGCTGAGGCAAGAGAATCTTCTAAGCCCAGGAGTTGGAGGTTGCTATGAGTTGTAACGCCACAGCACTCCACCAAGGGTGACAAAGTGAGACTCTGTCTCATTAAAAAATAATAAAAAATAACTAAAACCAATTGGGCAAATTGGCTCATGCCTGTAATTCTAGCACTCTGGGAGGCAGAGACAGGAGTATTGAGTTAGGATCTGGATGGCATTAGGATTGGTATCAGAATTAACATCAGGATTAGAAAGATTCAATTAGGATAGGATCAGGATTATAGTGAAATTAGGACTTTGTTAGGATTGGGATTAGTGTCAGAATGGGATTAGGGTCAAGATTATGATGGGATTAGAATTGGTAGGATCAGTATGGGATGAAATCAGAGAGAATGGGGCTAGGATTAGGCTAGGGCCTGGATAAGGTATGATTAGATTTAGGATTGGGATCAGGATTAGGATTAGGATTAGTAGTGAGATTAGCATTAGTTCAAAACCAGCCTAAACAAAGTGAAACCCTATCTTTACTAAAAATAGAAGGCGTGGTAGCAGGCACCCGTAGTCCCAGCTACTGGGGAGACTAAGGCAGGAGGACCACTTGAAACTAGCATTTTTGAGGTTGCTGTGACCTAGGCTGGGGCCATGGCACTGTAGCCTGAGCAACAGAGTGAGAATCTGTCTCAAAAAATATGAAAAGAAAATAAAAAAGGAAAAACAAAACCTGAAATAGGTAGGTGACATAACCAGATCTGAGTGTGAAAAAACCATTCTGGTCTTCCATTTAAAGAAGACAAACTGGGGTGGTGCCTATGACTCAGTGGGTAGAGCGCCAGCCCCATACCAAGGGTGTTGCCCTACCCACTGAGCCACAGGCGCTGTCCCATTGATGGGTTAAAATGCGGGCCCTGGCCAAACTGCAAAAAAAAATAGCCAGGCGTTGTGACAGGCGCCTGTAGTCCTAGCTACTCAGGATGCTGAAGCAAGAGAATCACCTAAGCCCAGGAGTTGGAGGCTGCTGTGAGCTGTGACACCACAGTTCTACCCAGGGTGACACAGTGAGACTGTCTCTCTCTTTTTTTTTTTTCTGTAGAGACAGTCTCACTTGATCGCCCTCAATGGAGTGCCATGGCAAGACTGTCTCTTAAAAAAAAAAAAAATACAAATTGAACACAGGTACTTATGTGGTAGTCTATCAAAGCTGACCACCACAATAGACTCTTCTGCATGTTCCTAAGTGATGTCACTCCTCCCATCACATAGTGGAGTATATATTCCCTCCCCTTATACCTGGACAGAGCCAGGCCAAGTGGCTCATACATGTAATCCCAGCACTTCTGGAGGCCGAGGTGGGCAGACTGCCTGAGCTCAGAGGTTCAAGACCAGCCTGAGCTAGAGCGAGACCCTCATCTCTAAAAATAGCTGGGAGTTGTGGTGGGCACCAGTAGTCCCAGCTACTCGGGAGGCTGAGGCAAAAGAATCTGCTTAAGCCTAAGAGTTAGAGGTTGCTGTAAGCTATGATGCTAGAGCACTCTACTGGGGGTGAATAAGTGAGACTCTTTCTCAATTAAAAAAAAAAAAAAATGCACAGACTTTTGTGATGATAGTAAACAGAGGAAGTGAGTCTATGTAACTTCTTGGGCTACATAAAAATACAGCTTTGTTTTCTCTACTCCCTCTTGGAATGCATCCACCATGCTGTGGAAGCCCAGGCCCACAGCCACATGGAGGTGTTCACATTGACAGCAAGTATCAGACATTTAAAGAGCCTTTCAGATGGTAACTCTAGCTCCAGTCACTATATGACTGCAACCATGAGAGACCCTCATAATCACCTGAGTCCCCTACAACTGTTAAAGGTTTTAGTTTTAAAAAATAATCATTTTTGGTTTTTAGGTCACTGAGTTTGGGTGTGATTATACAGTAATAAATAACCAGGAAACATACATTTCTTGGCTCCCTTCCAGAGCCCACTAAAGATAGTAAATGAATACAAATAACTCAAAGAAGAGAATACAAGAGACACAGGATATAGAAAACATCAACCCATTTTTTTAAGATAAATTATGGACAGTGACACCTAACTTGGCAGAGAACGTGATCACTAAATTGCCTCAGAAGGAGGTGCCAGCAAGATACACTAGGGCCCTTGCCCTTGTAAAGGCTCAGAAAACTGGGGACTCAATGTCTTAGGTTAGGGTGGGATGAAGACAGGAAGACCAATTGTGTCTACAAGCAGTCGAGAAAATCTCCCCTTAGAGAGAAGTGACCATCCTTCACCCATCCTGCCAGGAGAATCCGTGGGGACTAAAGGACAAAAACACGGCTAAGTAGCAAGACCAGGAATACCACACTTCACCGAAAACAAGACAGCTAAGAATGTCTATGTGCTCACCAATGGGAACGCTCCACCTCTCAGACCTCAAGTTTCTAGTTAGGTAACATTTAAAAAACAATCCTTCATAGCAAAAAAAAAAAAAAAAAAAAAAAATCCTTCAGAGCAACCCATAATCTAAAAATGGGGGACTAAGAGCTACTGAATTTTCCTGAAAATACCATTTTCTATCACATTCTCAAAGGGGTTCATATATGAGCCAAGTACAATTAAGATATCAGTTAAGATATCTGAGCCAAGTACAATTTGGAAATAACATCTTTTCAAGGCCCAAGGAGTCCCACTCTGAAAATAAAAGGGCATGAATCTCAGTAAAACCAATTTAAGAGGGGACTGGGGAATACACTCCCTATATCCCTGTACCACTAATCCACCACAAAGACAACACTCTTTCTCTTTTCTTTTCTTGGGAAGAACAGGGCCATTTATATAGAAGTTGAGGCCTCTCCAAGCAGCCTGATAGACTGTGATAAGTGCTTGACTTTGACAGAAGCATGGAGGTAGGTAGATGGTTTTCTTCCTCTCGGAGTCTTCAAGGACAGAATAAGCAAAAACAGCTATTAATACATGTCCTACCATGCGCAAGCCATGTGACTTTAGAGAAGTCATCCTGTTTAGTTCTCTTGAGCTGGGAAAAAAGGATAACACCATTTACTTCACAAGGTTAAGTTTAAACAGGATAATGTATAAGTGAAAGAAATGTGTAATGTGGTATTCATAGATTATGTCTATTTAGATTCCATGTTCATAAAAACTAAGGCTAATAACAATTGAGGTTTAAAAGTTTATTTTACAAATACATGTAATAATTACACAAACATATAAAGAAAAGTCTGATAAAATGATTACTATATATAGGTAATAAAACATACATTTACAGAAAAATTAAGACTAAGTTGTACATAAGTACTTATGAAGGTAGTTCTTAAACCTTCCCAGTCTATGAGAATACAAAAGTTATCAGCAATTTGTTCCAAAAAAGGAAAACCACTATTTACACTATCACAAAAGCAGTACTCTTACTAGTAAAAATCTTTGCTTGATAGTAGTAATTTGAAAAATTAGCTCACACACAACTATTGTTTTATCAAAATTTGCTTTTCAACGACTCAACATTTATCATTTAAGTGGACATGTAAAACAATCCTGGACAGCAAAAAAAAAAAAATGTTTACTATGTGCTAGGTACAAATTAAACTGTATGATACAGTTCCTGTTCTCAAGTTCCCAGACAAGTTAATCAATGATTGACCGCAGAAAAGACTGGTAACCTGCCCAGAGGATCACTGGGGTGAAGGAAGGACCACCCAGGTCTCACAGAACACTGTGCAAGAAGCCACAAGTCCCAGGCTCTACATTCCAGCTCCAGGCAAGTCACCAAACCTTCCTTTTACAGAGCTCATCTGTAAACACAGGGACAATGATATGAATGGTTTGTCATACATCACTGCTGGGAAAATCATTAATTCAGTACATGTCCACTTCATACCCATTCTGTACAAGGTTGAGATAGAAAAGGACAAGGCACATCCTGACACAAACACAAGGGCTAGGTACTAATCGGCACTCCCAACAAGTACCTGTCCCTACGAATGAATAATCTCTCTGTAGGGTCCAAAGAGTTAAATTTTTTCTTCTAAACTGCATTTCAAAAGGTAAAACAGGGTTAGGTGTGACCTACTCAGTAATACCAGTGGTTCAGAAGGCTGGGGCTAGAGGATTGCTTGAAGCCAGTTCAAGACTAGCCTGAACAACATGGTGAGACCCCATCTCTATAAAAAATTAAGAGATTAGCTAAGGATGGTGGCATGTGTTGTCCTAGCTACTTGGGAAGCTAAGGCATAAGATGGCTTGAGCCCAGGAGTTTGAGGCTGCAGTGACCTGTGACAACAGAGAGATCCTATCTCAAAAAATAAGTAAATAAAAATAAAGTGAAACAACTTTTTTTTCTTGAGACATAGTCTCACTTTGTCACCCTCAGTAGAGTGCTGTCACGTCACAGCTTACAGCAACCTCCAACTCCTGAGCTTAGGTAATTCTCTTGCCTCAGCCTCCCAGGTAGCTGGGACTATAGGCGCCCGCCACAAAGCTGGGCTATTTTGTGTTGCAGTTTGGCCAGGGCCAGGTTTGAACCCACCACCCTCGGTATACAGGGCTGGCACCCTACCCACTGAGATAGGCACCACCGTGAAACAACTTTTTTTTTTTTCTTTTTTTGGAGACAGAGTCACTCTGTTAGTCCACAGTGCCATGGCCTCAGCCTAGCTCACAGAAAACTCAAACTTCTGGATTCAAACAATCCTCTTGCCTCTTCAGCCCAAATAGCTAGGACTACAGGCGCCTACCACAAGGCCCTGGCTAGTTCTATTTTTAGTAGAAACAGAGTTTCAAACTCCTGAGCTCAAGTGATCCTCCTGTCTCTGCATTCCAGAGGGCCAGGATTACAGTCATGAACCATACTGTGCCAGCCTGAAATAAGTTTTTTGTTGTTCTTGTCTGACTGGTCTTATTATAAATATTTGGAATTAGATCAGTGGCTCAGGCCTGGATTACAGATTAGAATTACTTGTGATGGTCAGTGAAAAGTACTGACTCCAAGCACCCACTAAAGCTTACTGTTTCAGAAGCAAGGGGGTGTGGCAGTTCTAAAGTATACCCCCAGTCAAGAAGTCTTTAATTTTAAAAGGTGATAAAGTTTAAAGTACCTTGAATGTAAATGTTTCTCATTCATAGGAAGTAAAAAAAAAAAGTATAGCTAGTATAATACGTTTTATTTTGTGACTATAAAACCCATCAAGTTAGACATGTGTAAAACCACTTAGAAAGTTCTTACTAGAAAGATTTCTAGTCAAAACACCCTTAAGTAAAAAATAATGGCACTTTTAGCAGTGCTGACCTCAACTTGTAAAAGCCTGTTACACGGTGATATTGTACATAATTTGAGTGCCTATGTACACATGCATGTTTTGCGGCAAACAAAAGCTGCTCAAGCCAATCAAGGTTATGACCCCTTGCTACTACTTTTAATACTAAGAAACTGATGTTTTAACTGAAAATGTATTGAACACCATTACAAACTGATACAGCTAAGCCCTGGTTTAACTTACTACATTAGGCAGATCATTTAACTTACTAGGGCATCTCAGTAAAATGGAAGGGCTTGGTTCACAAAGGTACTGAATATAAAATGTAAGAAATCAGAAAACCATAAGCCAATACAGAAACATGAATTACTCTTTAGAGTTTATTTTAAAACCTAGTACAATTACAACATGTTTCAAGAAAATCTCATTGGTATGTGGATCTTTACACTATATCCAGAACCATTATTTACCCTTAAAATTTTAATATCTGAAAAATACTACACAACCATTAGGCAGTTCATGTTTGCAAAGACTTCCCATCAAAACAGTTACTTTGGGCGGTGCCTGTGGTTCAGCGAGTAGGGTGCCGGCCACATACCGAGGGCGACGGGTTCAAACCCGGCCCCGGCCAAAATGCAACCAAAAAAATAAGCCGGGCGTTATGGCAGGCGCCTGTAATCCCAGCTACTCGGGAGGCTGAGGCTAGAGAATGGCCTGGGCCCAGGAGTTGAAGGTTGTTGTGAGCTGTGACCACAGGTGACATAGTGAGACTCTGTCTTAAAAAAAAAAAAAAAAAAACCTGTTACTTTAGGTGCATCACTTGATATTTCTGTTTCTGACCCACCTCACCCATAAATAAACAGGGAAAATCTTCCTGTTTTAAAAGGCAAATTCCTTCTGAGCTGGGTGGAGGAACCTGCCCTTTTAACAGAGCCCTGGTGTTAAAGTGAGTTGACCAACCACGCCATCTCTTGAGGCCACTTCCAACCTCAAGATCTGCAGTCCACCAAGACATTACAAACGTGATCTCTCTTCCCCACGCGGCAAAATGAGAACGAGGAAGGAGAAACAGCCATGTTAAAAAACATTTCTTACCATATAGAAATGTTACAAGATTATGGATGAAATGCTAAAAGTTGGGGTCACCATAATAAAAGCCCAAACAGACGTTTTAAAAAAAGGTCAACCCATTCATGAGTATTTATTCCTAATAAACTAAGAAAAAAAGAATTACTACAGGACCTGTGGCCCACAAAGCGTCGTCATCAATCAAGCAGAGTGTCGGTACCTTCCCAGGAACCTCAAAAGCCGTAAAAGAAATAATGTAAGGAAAACCTACGATCCAAGAGTCCTAAGACCGAGAGGGGCCACCTCTCTCTATACATATAAGCCGCGTCGCTTAAACGCCGGCTTCTCATCCCTCGGCATCGCCGCTCGGCAGGTGTCCACGACACATCTGGGTGACGTTCGTCATTGGAAATCACTAGTAGCAAGTTCTGGGGCGCGTCGACACTTTAACCCAAATAAAAAGCCTGCACGCCCACTTCCGACCTCCGGGCGCTGCCGGGCCCCGCGGCTTCACTCCACACTCGGGGGCACCGGGGCAGCCGGGGCAGCCGACGCCGCCGAGCGCGCGGGTCCCCGGCAACGGCGCGCGGCGTCCTGGGGGTTCGAGCCCGTCGGCCCGCTCTCCTGGAAGCCCCGGCCGCGGCCGCCGCCCCCACCACCCAGCCTGGGCTCCGCCGCCGCCCGGGGCCCGCAGCTCGCGGGCCGGATGGCCCGAGCGGCGGCCGCGGCGTTCCGGTGCGCGCGCGCGCCTCAGCCAATCGCTGGCTCGCCCGCCCCCCGCCGCCGCGGCGAGGCTGGCGCTGGGAAGAGGAAGAGGAACATTCGCCCTCCTCCTACCAGCGCGCGGGCGGCGGCGGCGGCGGCACCGGGGTCACGAACTCTGACCTTTCACTGACAAAAACAATAACAAACCCCCCCCCTCCCTGCGACCCCGGCGGCGCCCCCGGGCCCGTCTCCGCCGCTCCCGCTCCCACCTCGGCGTCGGCTCCCTCGCCAGCTGCCCCGCGAGCCTGCGGCCCCGGGCTCCCGCCATCCGCCGACGCCGGAGCCCGGCCTCCCCGCGCCCTGCCCTCCGCGCCGGGGGCCGCCCGCCGCAGACACGGGACCCGCTTCGAGGCCGCTTTGGCGCCAAATCCTGAGGTAAGCCCGAAAGAGGGTCGGGGCGGACTCGGGCCGGCGGCCGAGGGGGCGGGCCTGGCGCGCGGACATGGAGGCGCCGCGGCGGCGGCTGAACCCGACCCTTTTACCTTTGCCACGGGGCGGCGGCGGCGGCGGCGCCGGGCGCTTTGCATAGTGGGCCGGGCCGCTCCCCTCCCCTCCCCTCCCCAGCGCGGCCGGGCGAAGCCGGCGGGTTCCCCCTGACCGGCGCGGCCGGCGCAGGGGTGGGGGCGGAGGGGGAATGGCCGCGGCCCCGCCTCGCAGTTGGCTCCCTGCCAGCGCCGCCATCTTGTTCCCGCCGGAGACGGCTCCGCCTGGGCCGCCCCCTCCTCCTCCTCCTCCTCCTCCTCCTCCTGAGCCACCGCTTCCTCCTCCCGCCCGCACGCCCTCCTTCCTTCTCTCCCCGGCTTCTCTCCCCTCCGCTTCCCGTTCGCCGTTGGCGGCTGCCGCGGCCCAACCGCCGTTTTTCCTGAAGGGGCGGGTAGAAGGAAGGGAGGAAGGCGGGTGCGGGGCGCGACCTTGTAAGCGACGGCCGGGCCGACCAATTGGTGCCCAGATAGGAGGGCCGGGCCCTAGGGCGCCGCCCCCCGAACCTCTGCTGATTGGCTTGGATGAGAAAGGGCGGTCCTCGGGGGGCGCCGGCCCCCGTGGGGCTGGAGCAGAGGCCGGGGCGCGGCGTGGGGCCGGGTCGGCAGGGGCGGGGCCGGGGGCGGGGCGCTGGGGCCCTGGGGGCGCGGCCCGGCCCGGCCCGGGGTCTGGTGCACCTGCTGCGGGCGGTGAGGTGGTCGGCTTCCGGCGGCCTGGGACGTGTCGGGGGGAGCACTGTGGAACAATAGTAGTAAAGGTGATGAAGCATCTTAGGTCCACGGCGCGGTCTCGTGGGAAGAGCTTTGCGGAGCTTGGACACCACGCTGGGCTCCTGCCCGGATTTTCCGCGCGGCCCTGCGGTTCAAATTCACAGACTGGGAAATGGAGAGGATGTGTGTTCCTGCTCGGCCGTATCTTCCTTCTCAGAATTGTTTGGGAGACTCTAAGAAAATGGAGTCAATGCTCCTTTGCGAGCCTCAAAGTACATTTAAGATGGTGTTAGTGTTAAAAAGGAATTAGGGTCTCCAGGAGTGAAAAGCATAAGGGCATCAAGGGCTTGAGAGAGCACAACTGGGTGACTTTATTTTAGCTCCTGTGGATACATCCCGAGAACTAGCTGGAGAAGGTTCCTGCCTTCCCTAGAGTTGAGGGCTGAGAGACGAATAGACAAAGATAATTGCAGAGCGTGATAAATTCTATGAAAGAAATGAAGATATGCTAAAGAAGCTAGCATAAGAAGGAGGAGGCTAATTTAGAGTGGATGGTCAGGGAAGGCCTCTCTGAGGAAGGGGTGTTTGAACGGGGAACCCAAGGAGGGAATAGTTACAGAGGGTCAAGGAAAATCCATCAAATGAGTTGTTGATGAATACACTACTTGAGGAGTGAGCTCTTTTTTTCTCTCTATGGAGATATATACAGGACATGCACACCGAAAATGTTTTAGGCAGAAACTGAGGGTTATGGTTAACAGCTTCAGCCTTTACTAGCTGTGTGATTCTGGGTAAGTTACTTTACCTTTCTTAGCTTCAGTGTCCTGGTATGGACAATAATAGAACCTTCCTTCTAGAATTGAGGATTAAATTAGTTAATATAAGCAAAAAGCTTAGAAAAGTGCCTTGCACACATTCAATACTCAATAAATTGTTGGAGTTGTTTTTGTCATTATGAAGTACTAGTTGTATGATGCAGACAATGAATTTTTAGGCAGCATGGTATAGGGGCAAAAATAATGGATTAGAAAAAACACTGAAATTCTTTCTCGTTTTGACTTTCTTTTCATTTAGTCAGTTGGCACCTATATCAAAATTTATTTGGAAAACAAAGTAGTGAAACTAAGTTGTACTAAGAAATATATAGGGTGTTTTGTAGTTTACAAAACTCTTACACTCATTAAATTGTTCAAGGCCCGCTGGAGCTCATGTAATGGGAGAGGACCTTTTCTTGCTCCCTATTTAATACCTTCTCTAGGGGCTTTTCTTTTTTCTTTCACTTTTTTTTTTTAAAGGCAGACTGTCACTCTGTTAGCCTGGGTAGAGTGCTGTGGCATCACAGCTCACGGCAACCTTAAACTCTTGGGCTCAAGTGATCCTCTTGCCCATTTTCTCATCCCTGTATCCCTCTGTGCTTTAGACACACTGGCCTACTTTTGACTTCCTTGACAGTATAGATTACCAGCTTGGCACTGGTAGCTCAGTGAGTGGGGCACCAGCCACATACACAGAGGCTGACAGGTTCAAGCCCAGCCCAGGCCTGCTGAACAACAACTGCAACCAAAAAAACAGCCGGGCGTTGTGGCAGGTGCCCGTAGTCCCAGCTACTTGGGAGGCTGAGGCAAAAGAAGCGCTTAAGCCCAAGAGTTTGAGGTTGCTGTGAGCTGTAACGCCATGGCACTACCAAGGGTGACATAGTGAGACTCTGTATCAAAAAAAAAAGTATAGATTACCTTCTCTCCCCTTTCAGCTGTTTCCTCAGCTGAAATACTAAACAGTCCACTCCTCTAATTCCCATCCTGCCTCGCTCCTGCAGATTTTTGGCTTATGTATCACTTCCTTGGGGAAGCCCTCCCAGATTCCCTTTGCCACTCTAGATCAGATTCTCCGACTTTATATTGTGTTTCTTTCCTTTATAACTTTTATCATAATTTGAAATTATACACTCTATTTTGTTATTTGATTAATGTCTGTCCTCCTCACACCATAAGGTTTGTGAGAACTGGAATCATTTTGAGTCTACTATATTGATTTGTTTATTTTTTAAAAGAAAAGAAATAGATAATTTATTAATCAAATTATAAGTTTAATTACACGAAAGCTAATAAGTTCTTTCATAAACAACTCAGATATAATCATGTCACATACTTCAATAAAGAAACAAAGCACCAAACTAACATAATTTTCTTGAAATCAAAAATTCTATGTTTGGGTGGCACCTATGGCTCAAGGAGTAGGGCACCGGCCCCATATACCTGGGGTGGCGGGTTCAAGCCTGGCCCCAGCCAAAACTGCAAAAAAAAAATTCTAGGTTTTGTTATTCTATCACAGAAGATCTGAGACGTCTTTAGTGGGTTTATAGGGAGTTGAAAAGTCTCTGTAGCCATTAATTTTGAATATTTAGCTTTCCAACGATAAATTGATTCAGGTGATTATTGAAAATCGCCTTTTAATTAGTTTCTAAAGTTAAAAGCAGATTTTGCAAAGTATATGTCAAGCTCTAGTGGAAAATGTGGTAAATAGAATATTTTATTGACTTATATAATACAACTGTTTAAAAATAAATGACTATTAATGATATTTAAAAAATAATAGTTTTATTTCATTCTTTGTTTATTTTTGGATGTTTTCTAGTTTGTTAAAGGATTTTTGGTGTCACTTGTTCAAGTCAACACTTGATTCCTTGAACTAACTACTTAGTGTAACCGAAGAACTGATAATTTAATGAAAAAGTTATATATATCAATCTTACACTATTAAATTACTTATTTAATGCTTTCAATAGTTATATTTACAATGACCTTAAAGCAGGCGTCCTCAAACTTTTTAAACAAGGGACCAATTCACTGTCCCTCAGACCGTTGGAGGGTCGGACTATAGTTTTAAAAAAAAAACTGAACAAATTCCTATGCACACTGCACATATCTTATTTTGAAGTTTTTAAAAAAAAAAAAAAAACGAACAAATACAATCACACCACCTCATGTGGCCCGTGGGCCACAGTTTGAGGACCCCTGCCTGAAAGTTTTCGTGATTGTACCTTTATGGAAAGAAGAAAAACTGCAGGTGTAACAACCTCCTCACTTTACGAGGACTGCCAGAAAGTGTTTGATGTTTATCTCCAGGGAGTTAAATAACAGTGCAGTGTAGCAAGAAAGCTTAGACTATGGTGGCAGAAAGACTGGCTCCAGAACCTTGAATTTGTACCCTCTCTGAGGCTTGTGGTTGCCCCATTTATAAAATGGGGGTGGACCTCAACATTGAAATTGGGGCCAAGGGTAGAGGTCACTTGTTGTTCACGTGACTTTGAGAATAAAGAAGGTGGGCATGTGTGAAACAGCCTTCCATCTTGGCACTGAGAGCCACTGGCCTCCTGTGTAGTGGCCAGAGTGTCTCCCACATAACAAGGGCCCTCCATTGGGATTTTTACCTTTGAGTTCTCTTCCCTTACCTATGTGTGCTATTTGTTCCTTAGTCTCAGAACATGTAGAGTGAATACAAGTATCACTTCAGGCAGATTCCATGTCATGGGGAATCTGAAGGAATCGCAGAATGTTTCAACATCCCAGAGTTGGAAGCCGTCTTAAAGTTTATCAAGTACAGCCTCATACCTGATGCAGGACTTCTGCCAGACTCTTCTTACTTTATTGCTGATTATGAGGCAATGAAATAATGCTGTCTTTTTTCTTCCCTGTATGATCATCATCTTTAATCCAATGGGAACATTCATGCTCCTCTCACACATTGTAAGAAAATATGTTCTTCCTTATTTGTTGGAGGTTTGCTTGCCTTCAACCTAACATGCCTACAGACAGATTCTCTGTTCCCTCTCATCCTGCCATTTCATCTCCATTTTCCTTGTTATCTGCTGCTACTACCCCAGCTAGCAGGTCTGTGCCCCATGCTCACTTGAGGTGTCCCGAATACTTCCTGAGTGCTAGAGAGTTAAGCAACAGGAGCTCTACACCAAAAGGCAGGACTGCCTGGGAACAACAGCTCAACTAGCATAGCTCACAATGGTGAGAGGGAGTGGGTAGAGGGGATGAAAACCCAGATCAGGGCATCAGCATAGAGCATTTGTTAAGGAGACAGTAAAAGCAGATTTAGACTCTGGGAATCTTGAAGTAGAGGGATGGGAGGTGAATTTTTAAGGACAGGAAGGGAATAAGCTTGCTCAGACCCTTAATTGTTCTTTCTGATTTACCCTTGGGGTTCCAGGTAGCTTACAATGATGAAAATCAACATCAGGGACAAAGTATAATTTTTAAGGGCAATAAAAAGTACCTCTCTCACTTTAATAACGGGCCTCAAATCCTTTAATAAGTAAAATATTTTATCCTGTAACTATTGAAAATAACCTCCAAAATTCTAGTCTCTGGAAATGTTAACAAGTAGATGAGGAAACATTTCATTCCAAGATTCCAAGTATAAAAGAGGATAATAATTTTTTCCTGTTTGGGTTAGTGGGAGGTATGAGAGAAGGTATGGGGGCCTGGAAAGTGGGGTAGCTGCTACTGAAGAGTAAAGAGGAGAAATGAGAGGCTGATGGGATAGACTCAAGCTACTTGGATGACTTGAAACAAGTTGGTTAACTTGGGAGCCACCTATTTACATTTATTATTGGTGTATTGATAAAAGCTGTGTTTGGGGAAGTTTCCTATGTGACTGCTGACACATGTCCCTTAAAAACTCCAATAACTGGGGTGGCACCTGTGGCTCAGAGTAGGGCGCCAGCCCCATATACTGGAGGTGGCAGATTCAAACCCGGCCCCAGCCAAAAACTGCAAAAAAAACCCCAAACAAACAAAACCCAATAACTGCCTGCAGTATGTGGCAGGCTGAGAAAGCTACACAACTGAGATTGCAGTTAAATCTGGCTATTAAAAAGTTAGTGCCATGGGGCAGCGCGTGTGGCTCAGTGGGTAGGACACTGGCCTCGTATACCAAGGGTGGCAGGTTCAAACCCAGCCCTGGCCAAACTGCAACAAAAAAATAGCTGGGTGTTGTGGCGGGCACCTAGTAGTCCCAGCTACTTGGGAGACTGAAGCAAGAGATTCGCCTAAGCCCAGGAACTGGAGGTTGCTATGAGCTGTGTGACACCACGGCACTCTACCGAGGGTAATAAAGTGAGTCTCTGTCTCTATTAAAAAAAAAAAAAAAAAAAGAAAGAAAAAGAAGTTAGTGCTGGCTCTGTGCCCATAGCACAGTGGTTAGGGCACTGGCCACATACACTGGAGCTGACAGGTACAAAACCGGCCCAGGCCTGTTACAATGACAACTACAACAAAAAAATAGCTGGGCGTTGTGGTGGACGCCTATAGTCCCAGCTACTTGGGAGGCTGAGACAAGAGAATCACTTAAGTCCAAGAGTTTGAGGTTGCTGTGAACTGTGACACCATGGTACTCTACTGAGGGCGACACAATGAGACTTTGTCTCAAAAAGCGACACAATGAGACTTTGTCTCAAAAAAAAGAAGTTACTACCGGCAGCCTTCATGATGAATTTCCCCAGTGGTATTTAATGAATCTGATTATGTATTTCTATTTGTAAAACATTTCAGAAATGTCATTTGTACCAGCTCCATTTTTGTTCATCGCCCTATTTCATTGCTTCTACAATAATGATATTTTTTACTAGGTTGATAAGGTGACTTGACTAACCTTGCAATTATTTTTTTAAAAAATCACATTTTGATTGCTTTTTTACCAGAAGACAGATACATATCAAAAAGGATATGTCATCCTTTAGCTGGCAAGGCTGAAAATTAGAATGTGTTTGTTGACTTATTTACTATAACACAGATTTTTAAAAAATAAAATAAAATTTATGGCCAGGCATGGTGGTTCATGACTGTAATCCTAGCACTTTGGGAAGCCAAGGCAGGAGGATCACTTGAAGCCAAGAGTTCAAGATCAGCCTGAGCACTGTAGCGAGACCCTTGTCTCCACAAAAAATACAAAAATTAGTTGGGCATGGTAGCCTCTAGTCCCAGCCACACAGAAGGCAGAGGTGGGAGGATGGCTTGAACCCAGGAGTTTGAAGTTGCACTAAATTATAATGATGCCACTGTGCTCTAGCCTGGGTAACAGAGTAAGACTCTATCTCAAAACATAAAAATATAAAATTTTTTTAATAAAATATAAATTTATATTACATGTTTTTTTTTTCTCAGAGAAAGCAAAAGATAGTCTTTTTAAAAATAGGAAATTTCCAATGAAGAAAAGCTAGTAGTGCCTTGAAAAATATTGGTAAAAATCTTCATAGGAGCACTAGTCATGAAGACTTCAAACTATACAAACAGTTTCTGTTTAGTTTAAATGTCCATCAGCTGTAGAATGGATAAATAAATTGTGGCATGGGTCATACATTAGAATACTGTGAAACAATGAAAATGAAATAGTTACTGATAGTAATCCCAAAAATGATGTTGAGCAAAAGAAGTCAGGCACACAAAAATAGTACTTTACAATACTATTGATATAAACTCAATAATGTGGTAAAGTAATACCAATAGTAATACTCAGAAGAGGAAAGAGATGTTAATGACTGTAGGGGGGGAGTGAGGTAGACTTTTGGGGTGCCAGTAACATTCTGTTTTCCAATTTGAGTACTTTTTATGTGTATGTGTTCAGTTAGTGAAAGTTCCTCAAACTGTTTCATTTGTGATTTGGGCATTTTTGTATTTGTATGTTGTAGTTCAATAAAAAGTGTTTACTTAAAGATAATATTACCCTCACTGTTTTTATCAATATGACTACTGTGTAGGTAAAATTTTAAGAGAAATGTGTTCAACGTTCTAAAATAATTGTCATGGTACTACTTGGGTGAAGCTGGCTCAGAAATTTCTGTCAGCAATATTGAAACATAACTTGTATCTAGGAATTAGTGGTTGTGTAAATCAGCTATTAAATGACCTACTTATTGATGTAAGCAATTTGTACCCTTAGATATTTGTCTCCTGTCACTATTTTTTTTTTTGTTTTTCATTTTCTCTTTGACTTCCTTTTTCTGGAAAGTTATTTTGAAGGGCACTATGATCTAAAGGAAATACAATTTCAGAGTTGAAGAGGCCTGAGTTGGAATTCTAGTTCCATTGCCTCCTAGCTAGATGACTTAAACAACTTCCTTTTTTTTTTTTTTTTTTTTTTGAGACAGAGTGTTACTATGTTGCCCTTTAGAGCGCTGTGGCATCACAGCTCACAGCAGCCTCAAACTCTTGGGAGTAACTGATTCTCTTGCCTCAGCCTCCCAAGTGGGTGAGACTACAGGGCCCCACCACAACGCCCTGTAGTTGTCATTGTTGTTTAGCTGGCCTGGGCCGGGGTCAGACCTGCCACCCTCACTGTATGTGTCTGGTGCCTTAACCACTGTGCTACAGGTGCCGAGCCGGCCAACTTAAAAAACTTCTGAGTCTCAGTTTTCCACTCAAAAACTGTGCTGACGGTTAGATTATGCCTGGTTTAACACACAACACAGCACATGGTAGCAGCCCGGGAAGTTTATCCTACCTTCCTTTGCTCTGTCTATCTCTGGTTCACACTAATTGAAATGAAGAAAGTCCACATCACCCTTGCTTACACTTGGGCCCTTGGTAAGGTGAGGAAAAATCATCCACAATGTTCAATGACTTTTCAGAGAGTTACCACACAAAATGTAGAACTGTGCCCCTACTAATACAGGAGCTCCATGTAGGTGAAAGCTACTTCTCTTCCCTACTATTCAATCTTGCCTCACCCCTCGTACATACATACCCCTGCTGCCCTCTTTTACATTCCAGACTTTTTATTATATTTTTTATCATTATTATTTTAATATGGAAGAAATAAATTTCATATGGAGGGGCACAATGGGCAAGATATCACCTGATTCTAAAACCAGCTAACCTTTGAGTCTAACTAGTGCAGGGGTGGCGAACAAGGTAACAAAAAACACCTGACTGAGCATGTTATATTATGTGTTTAATATATTATTGTTAAAATTATATGCTTTTGTGTGAGTGTTTGTCTGTTTTGGCAGGTCACTGCGTGGTGTGGCTC
>CAUYPK010058302.1:0-27757 GCA_963574355.1 Loris lydekkerianus | reverse complement strand
AAAGACATAAACTGACTATAAATATTTTCACATTCACCCAGGTCTTGCTTCCACATGTTGTTCTTTTGTTTGTTTTTTTGGTTTCTTTTTTGTTTTGGTTTTTTGAGACAGAGTCTCACTTCGCTGTACTTGGTAGAGTGCTGTGGCATCATAGCTCACAGCAACCTCAAACTCCTGGGCTCAAGCCATTCTCTTGCCCCAGCCTCCCTAGTAGCTGGGACTACAGGTGCTCACTACAACACTCAGCTCTTTTTTCTTGCTCTGGCTCAGGCTGGTCTGGAACCTGTGAGCTCAAGCAATCCACCTGCCTTGGCCTCCCAGAGTTCTAGGATTACAGGTGTAAGCCACAACACCCCGTCCTCCACATATTTTTATGGGTGCTAAATTCAGAGTTTTTGCATTTCATAGGAGTAGCTAAGGGATTGGATTATTAATCTGTTCTATTATCACGATCATTAGTTCATTGTATGGATGAGGAAAGTGAAGCTCAGAGAGGTTAAGTAATTTGCCTGAGGCTACACACCAAAACACAAGAGGGATTGAAACCAAGTCTTTCTGAGCATTTTCTGTGCTCCGGACACAGATCTGGATCTCTCTGGGGCTGGAGAGGTTCCAGCTAACATCCCAGGAGTCACAGGGCAGCCTGGTTCTCTGATAAGCGGATGAGCAGAAATTCTTCAGTGTTTGAACTCTGAAGGCCTGGTCAAAGCTTCCCTGAACGCCCTGTTTCTGGCCTCTAGAAAGCAGCTTTTCAGGGGAGCTGGCTTTCAGGGGAAGAGGGCGAAAGAAGGCTTAAGGGGCAGAGAAGAGGAGCTGCCCATCCCCGCCCTCCACGGCACCCCCCTCCATTCCTTCCCTCCTCATCAGCTCTGGGCCCCACCAGCGCACACGCTGGCTGAATAGCGCAGCCAGCTCCCGGGTTGCCGCGGAGACCGTGGTAGGCGAGACCAGCAAGGGAGCGAAAGGGAGGGGTGGGGCGGCGGGAGGCCCCTGAGCGCGGCGCCTGCTCTGGAGCTAAAGGGGTGGAAAAAAATCCAGCGAAGCCCAAGGACGCTGCTCTGCAAGAGAAAAACAACCCGAATAAGCCAGTAATTGTGGAAAGGCCTCGCTGAGACCTTGCCCGCCTCCAGTCCACGTGTCTTTTTCCCTTTCTCCTGTCTCTTGCCTCTCCCTTCCCGGTTTCTCTAAACATTTGCCCTGATCCTTTCTGATTTAAATAAGATCACACGCCGTACGTTAAAGTTACACGTATTCGTTTTTATACGCGCATTCGTTTTTATACTGTCCCGGTATTAGTCATTAGTTTACCTGCATTTTGTGGGCTCTTTAATTATCTCTCACAGCTACATTTCATTATCTTTGGTTTCCTCTGTTATCCAATAAATGTAATTCTATGCTTTGAAAAACTTTGTTCTAGAAAGGATGGTGCCACAGGGTAAGAGTTAAGGATTCCCTGGAGAAGGTAGGTGGGCGTAAGGGTGGGGAGGAAGCTGGGGAGACTCCTGGAGAAGGTAAGGAACATTGCTGAGAGAGGTGCAGAGTGTTTGCGGAAGGATCTAAAGACCCTTGATTTTATTTAACTTACTTTAATTAGGTTTTTTGTTTTGTTTTGGAGACAGAGTTTCCCATAGCTGCCCGCCTGTGCTAGAGTGCAATGTGGCGTCATTATGGCTAGCTGCAACCTCAAACTCCTGGGCTCAAGCCATTCTCCTGCCTCAAAAAACTGGAATTGCTGGGACTACAGGCTCACATCACCACACATGGCTAATTTTTCTGTTTTTTGTAAAGACAGAATCTTACTCTTGCTTGGGGCGCTCAAACAATACTCCTGCTTCTGCCTCTCAAATCAGAGTGTAGGATTTGAGAGGCAGAAGCCTCTGCCACCGCATCTGGCCCAAACAGCATTTTTGATTGATAAAAATATAAGCAACCTAAAGGGATGTAGAGTGACAAGTGCATGTCTCTCCCACCTCTGGGAATCCTCTACCACAGAGACAGCCACTGTGGGCAGCGCTTGTCCCTGTGACCAGCATGTATACTCATCTAGACTCTTTGGTCTATACTCAAAAGGCAGACTGCTTCAGATTCAAATCCAGGCTCAACCATTTTCTGGCTGTGACATACAGCAAGTGATTTTATTCCCTTGGACCTCAGTTTCCTCAGTTGTATAATGAGACTAATACTCAGGTATCTTACAGTATAGTGAGGATTGCATGAGTCCATTCATAGAAAGCACTTGGATTGGTGCCTACTACAGGAAGTACTCCATAAAACTTGCCTATCCTTAGACAAGGCATACTTTTCTTTTCAGCTGCATAGTATTTCACTATAAGAACAGACCATAAGATGGAGAAGTCCCTACTGATGAACATGTAGGGACTTCATTTACCCACTCAAAACTATGCACTGGGCGCAGACAGGGAGCTAAGCACCATGCTAGGGACGGGTGCAATAAGACCCTGGTACCAATTTCTCTACCCACGTGTGCGGGTATAAAGGTAGGAATCTATGGTACCAACAGTCGCGAGAATTAAAAATGGTAAAACACATTCCAGTGCCTGTCAAAAGGTCTACTCCATTAGCACGCCCATCTGCAAGGCTTGGCTGAAACCCACTTCTCAGCCAAACGTTTAGGACCGCAGGTTTGGAGCCGCTGCCTTTTGAGAAAGGCGCTGACGTGGGCCTCAGCAGCTGCGCTAGGAAGCGGTGGCCCCAGCTAGGCCCAGGACGCAGCCACACCCCCGTGGGGAGAGGAGAGAGGCCTCCCGAAGAGAGTGGACAGCCCCCCTGTCAGTCTTCCCGAGTCGGGAGTGTAAGATGAGACCGGGAAGGTGGGCCTCGCGCTGGGGGAGGGCGAGGAGGAACTTCCTGCCGCTGGGCTGCACCGCAGAGGGCGAGGACGCTAGGGCTGGCGGGCGGGAGGCGCGGCCAGGTTGGCCTGGAGCTGGTGGCAGCCTGCCTGGGGGCGGGAGACCCTACTGGAGAGCCAAGCTGAGGCCTCCCAGCGCCTCGGCCATATTGAATAGCCACGGCTGAGCCGTCTTTGTCTGCGAAGTCCTCTCTCAAGTTCCAGCCGCGTCCCTGGTGCTTGAGCCAGGAAGAACCACCGGCAGCCTGTGCGCCCCAACTTGGAGCTGGGCGCCACGTTTCCAGCTGGGAAAGGGCTTTGAGCCTCGGGACTGACCTCACAGCGACTCGCGGCTCACGGCTCACGGCTCACGTAAGCATCCTGGGAAGTAAGCTCCACGAGTCGTTGAGGGAGCCGAACTTCGCTGAGATCGGATTTGTTGCAGGAGGAGAAGTTGGGTGGAGCTGGTTCATACCTGGCTGGAGAGGCGAGACTCTCCGGTCAGCGGTGCTGGGACACACCCTCTCCACCTCGCAAGGCTAGGGCCTACAAGTAGTTTGTTTGGGCTCATTGCCCCTCAACTCAGATACCACCCTGGAGATCTTAAAGACTCTCGAGAAAAGCCATGTGGGGGGCTGGTTCCCCTGGGGCTTCCTCCCGTCCCCGGACTGCCTGATCCTTTGGAGCGTCCCGGATGTCTGCAAAGATGTGGATCTGGACGTCCTTGTGGAAGCCTTAAAGCCTGTGGGGACCTTTAAGAAGATTGGCAAGGTGTTCCGCAAGGAGGAAGACTCCACGGTGGGGATGCTGCAGATCGGGGACGATGTAGACTATTTGCTCATCCCCCGCGAGGTCAGGCTGGCTGGGGGCGTCTGGAGGGTCATCTCCAAGCCTGCCACCAAAGAAGCAGAATTTCGGGAGCGGCTGATCCAGTTTCTAGAAGAAGAAGGTCGAACCCTGGAAGACGTGGCCCGCATCATCGAGAAGAACACCCCACACCCGCCCCAGCCCCCCAAAAAGCCCAAGGAGCCCCGCGTGAGAAGGAGAGTCCCGCAAATGGTAACTCCTCCGCCACGCCTGGTCGTGGGCACGTATGACAGCAGCAATGCTAGCGACAGCGAGTTCAGTGACTTTGAGACCTCCAGAGACAAGGGCAACAAAAGCTCGAGGCGGACCAAGAAGGTGCGCAAAATGCCTGTCAGTTACTTGGGCAGCAAATTCCTTGGAAGTGACCTGGAGAGTGAGGATGATGAGGAACTGGTCGAGGCCTTCCTCCGGAGAGGGGAGAAAAAGCCCAGCGCGCCTCCCGCACGCCCCCGCCTCAAACTGCCAGTGCCAATGTTTGAGGACAACCTGGGGCCCCAGATGTCCAAGGCCGACAGGTGGCGAGAGTATGTCAGCCAGGTGTCCTGGGGGAAGTTGAAGCGCAGGGTGAAGGGTTGGGCTCCAAGGTCCGGCCAGGGGATGGGCGAGGCCCCGCAGGCCCCAACCCCAGTGGAGAGAAACGGGGCATCATTGCCCAGCAGCACCAGCCATGGGGATAATGTGGGAAATGCTGCAGATGGGCATGTGCCCAAGACCTCCCCCAGACGATGGAGGCCCAAGGTCAACTGGGCCTCCTTCAGGCACCGCAGGAAGGAGGAGGCAGCATCCATGCAGCAAGGGGCAGAAGTACAGGCTGACCAGGGGGCAGAGGCTGCAGATAATCAGAGGGCTGAGGATATAGATGACCAGAGGGAAGGGGCCCCAGCTGTCCAGGGGCTAGACGCTGCAGCTGAACAGGGAGAAGGGGCTGTAGCTGACCAGGGAGCAGAGGCCCTAGTTGATCAAAGGGCAGAGTCTGTGCATAATCCGAGGACAGGGGCCCAGGATACCCAGGAAGCTGAAGCTTCAGCTGCCCAGGGGCCCACAGGAGCTAGGGCCCGGAAACAGGTCAAGACAGTGAGGTTCCAGACCCCTGGACACTTTTCATGGTTTCGAAAGCACCGGAGAGCCTTCTGGCACACTCCCCGGTTGCCAACCCTGCCCAAGAGAGTCCCCAGGGCAGGCAAGGCCAGGAGCCTCAGGGTGCTGAGGGCTGAGGCCAGAGCAGAAGCAGAGCAGGCAGAAATAGAAGACCAGCTGTGAGGTGAGGGGTTGGGTCTTAGAGCACCCCCTGCCCTCCTGCTTGAAAATGGAAGTGGAGAAAGGAACAGAGAGTGCCTGCCACATTGCCACCTAATAACTCTTTTCTTGTTAAATTTTTATATCTCATGCATTGATTTTTTTTTAAATACTGACTCCAACTCCTTGTAGTGACCCAAAGAATGTAAATGAAGAAATCGATACAATAGGGTTGCATCACTTATGATTTTTAGCTTCCTCAAATGCAACTCTAGGTGCTCAGCTTGAAAAAGGGAGAGATGCAGGGGAAGGGAGAAATTCCTTCCTTCTCCTATCTCCCTTATGCCCACACACTTAATGAGGACTGCCTCCTTGAACTTAAGGAGGGCTCAAGCCAATAAGCAAATAAAATGTTTACAAACTGATTTCTTGGCTTTGAACTTGGCAACTAACAAGTGCTTTAGGGTAACTTGGTCTTTGCTGTTATTCTACTCCTACCTCCCCTGATGGGGACCCCTATGTTTATGTTGTCACTTTGCTTGCCATCCCCATGTCCTAGGTTCTGCTGGTTTGGAGTAAATGGGCCCAGGGTTTGCACACTTCACCCTGATTGTGGTTATGAGGTACCAGAAAATCATCTGCGAAACACATTCAGATGCAGATTCTGAGGCCCTTGGCACCAGAGAGAGATGTGGATTTGCTAGAGCTGTGTGTGGGGCCCTGGAATCTGGATCAAGCCCCACAAACATGGGCAGCTTGGCCACTGGACACATTCAAAAATCATTTTGATAGGAGCTGGCCCCAAAGGAAGTTAGGCTGTCCTGTTCCCTAATTGCTTTTCGGAGCTGGGGAGAATTGGGGCTGTCAAGGCCCTGTGGAGTCTAGGAGGAAGTTGGGGTGTCTTTCTGTATTGCTTTGTGCCCCCACTCAACCCTCAGCAGTGAAAAACAGCAAATGAGCACACCCCAGCCTCGCTGGGGGCAGGAGAAAAGGGAATTCATGGAGAGGAATGGTTTAAAGCCAAGTTCTGTTTTCCTGTCTGGCTGCAGGCCTGGTTTGAGTTTCTTAATTTTTTTCCCTTGGAATTAAAGAATTCTATCGTACCACACTTCTTTCTTTTTCCCTTTCCTTGCTCTTTTCTGAACGGAGTGGTTCCCTATCCTGCTGCTTGCTGCATGGTGTACCCTGTGACCTTGCTAGAGCCCTTTTCCTCTTGGTGGCCGACACCCAGCTGTTTTTAGCTCATGGCTCACAGCCTGGCAAGAAAGAGGCCCCTGGGGGATTTGGAGAAAAGACAATGTGTAGACCCTACCTGGGGGGTGGACTTCACAGGTGTGAGGATAAAGAGGCAGAATGACCAGGGAAATTTTTGGAGCAACTGAGGCATGCTTTCCATATCAGGCTTGTGGTGGTGGTTGGGGCTCCTTCACTGCTGCCCACTTTGGACAAGAGTGGTCTCAACCTGGCCTGCCTGGGTTGCTGGAAGGTGAAAGGGAACAGCAAAGACAAAACTCCTGGAGAAACTCAGATGGGGAGAAAATGGCAGATGGGTGGAGCACATGGCACATAAGTAATAAACTCTACTCACCCAAGAGTGTGTGCCGCTCTGCTTTTCCTTCCCACAGGGTCCAGAGCTTGGAGGGTCTTGGGGGTACTTTAGGGTCTGTGAGAGAGAAGGTGTATGTACCACGAGCAAGATGCAAGATGGATATAACAGGGAGCTGTGTGTATTTCAGACATAAGCCACCCCTGGCAACACTGTGTCACACCCGTCACTGCCACACACATGTATGCACACACACATGCTCACAGACCCAGACATGCAGGCACAGCACACACCACAAACACACACATAGGGACCACTGGTAGACCCACTCACAAACATTCTGATTTTGGCAGCGCCTGTGGCTCAAAGGAGGAGGGCGCTGGCCCCATATGCTGGAGGTGGCGGGTTCAAATCCAGCCCCAGCCAAAAAACTAAAAAAAAAAAAAAAAACCCAAAAAAGCAAAAACATTCTGATTAACTCCCCCCCCCACACACACACAGATATATAGATACACCTGTAGTGCCCACACATGTACTCACAGAGACACACAGACCCCCTGTGCTTTATACACACTGAAAGCCCCCCACACACTCCCAGACTCACACCACCACATTTATAAATTTCAATATTTATACCTACTCGTGGGCCCCATGCACACACTGCTAGACACTCTCACATACTTCCATACACACAGCCACACACTCACATGCGACCTCATAGAAACTCAAGAACCAGGCATAGACACACAAATGCTTGGAGAAACACATATTTCACACCTCTCCTTAGGTCTTATCTCTGTCTTATCCCCCGAGTTTCTCTGAGGCTTTGGGCACATGTGCCCCTCACTGAGTCTCAGTCTGCCCCTCCCTGAAGTAGGCACAACCTTCCCCACACTTCTGCCCTCAGCATCTCCAGCATAAGCATAGACAGAGGCCCCACACAGGGCAGAGCCCATGGGTAACTGGAGAGGAGATGGTAACAGGGCCTTTGAGATTTTTAATCCAAGGAGGTTTCAAATGATGCCTGTAGGGCCTGTCCTCAAAGGCAGCTGGCTCACACCTCTGGGGCTGTGGTTTCTTTCAAATGAAATTAAGTTTTCCTTGGAGAAAGCCCAGAAACCTATAGATTTGACTCCAAATCAGCCCTATCTGGACCAGATACCCATCATTGTCATCAAAGAGAAAATGACAGAACACAGGCACAGAGGAGAGAGATATGCCATCCCAAAACAGGGGGACTTTCTACATCCCCTTCCAGGCCCACAGTATGTGACCGAAGAGGAAACAGTTGGGGACAGGGTGAGGAAAGGCCTGGAGTCCAGCTGCCTGGTTTCCCCCAGCACAGCCCCTTGCAAGCTGTGTGACCTTGAGCTGGCTACTTACCCTCTCTGTGCCTCCACTCATCTGGAGGAGGATCATAGCAGAGCTTCCCTCCCAGCATTGGTCAGGGGACTAAAGGTGTGATGTGCTCAAGCTCAAACCAGCCCCCACAAAGTCACCTGGTCTTATTCCTGTTGTATGTCAGTGGTGGTCAGTTCTTCACAACATATGTCAGTTCTGAGGGGATCCTGACAGTGGTCCCCAGCCCTGGCCACCCCAGAATCACCTGAAGCCTGTGCCCAGCCCATACAAGGAGCTCTCCTCCAATGGTGCAGGGCATGGCTGACACATCAATAGTTCCTAAAGGCCAGGCCTGGTGGCTCATGCCTGTAATCCTAGCACTCTGGGATGCAGAGGCAGGAGGATCTCTGGAGGTCAGGAGTTCCAGACCAACCTGAACAAGAGTGAGACTCCACTCTCTACTAAAAAAAGGGGAAAAAAGATAAATTAGCCAGGAATGGCAGACACCTGTGGTCCCAGCTACTCGGGAGACAGAGCAAGAGGATCACCAGAACCCAGGAGTTTGAGGTTTCTGTGAGCTAGGCTAACGCCGTGCCACACTAGACTGTGGCAACAGACTAAGACTCTTTAAAAACACTAAAAATAAAAATTAAAAATAAAATAAAAGTTCCTGAAGCTTCAGGGTAATTCCCAATGTGCAGCCGGAACTGAACCTCGACCCTACGGTCCTAGAGATCGACCCCACCCCACCCCCAGGGCAGTAGCTCTCGGGTCCTGCATCAGAACCCCCCGCGGGGCCTTGGAAAACAGCTCGCTGGGTCTCACTCCCAACGTGGCTCTGTAGGTCCGGGCCGCGTGCGGGGCAGGAATATAATATCTAGTTCCTGGGAGACGTTGGTGCCACCGATCTCATGATCTCACCGTGAGAACCGCTGTCGTGTAGTAAAGACCGCTTTCCGCAGCCCGGCGCTCCCAGACCGGATGGAGCTTTGGAGCTTTTCAGGCGCCCGACCGACGTCCAGAGCGGCCCATGCTCTCACAATTTTAACCAGCGGTCCTCGGTCTTAGGGCGCCTCCTCGTGGTTATTGGAATACTGCAGCTGAGAGTTGACACCCCTGGGCAGGCCTGAATTGGGGGTACGCGGCACCCTACGCGAGGGGAGTGGCCTGTTTGGGGGGCCTGCAAACCAGATACCGGAGGGAATGTGTAGTTTTGTAGCTCTGAAGTCCTGGCATCTCCCTCCGCTCCAACACCTAGTCACATCCCCGGGAATCTTAGGGCTGCTTTATCTCCGCCCGAGCCAGCAGCGGGGCCGGGACGAATTCAGCATTCAGGTCCCAGGCACTCTCTAAGTCCACACGCGCCGTTCGGCCCCCGCGACCTCTGAGCACCCACTGCAAGGCTACATAACTTTTAAACTCCAGTCACGTTGAACTCCAACTAGACAGCGACCACGTGGTAACAGGTGGCATGTTTGGTGACACTGTCTCCCCCACTCCCAGCATGAGCCTGGCATGGGAGGGGCCAGCAACCACACGTTAATAAGCCCCTTTTATCCCAGCCCTGGGGTGGGGTGGCTCTTCCTTACTCCTGTCTGGCGCTTCCCTCAGCCCTCCTCCTGCTGCACCACCCCCCTCAAGTGTTGCTATTATGTCCCTGCCTCGGCGAGGGCTTCCCAGACCACCCTGCTGACGAGCACTGCAAATTCTTTCCCGCCCTGGCGCCCCTCGGGTCCCGGCCTGCCGAACTGTTCTCCCCGGCCGTCCTCTCTACCTAACCCTTTGATCGCGTCTTCATCTAGGAAATTTGTCCCCTGCCTGCGCTCCCTCCTTTGTCCCGGCGCCCCCAGCCGCTCCAGGCTCCGCAAAGGCATGAAGCTGCAGCCGGTGGCCGTGCTGGTCTCTGCGCGCCTGGCGCTGCTCTGGGCCCTTCCCTGGGGACCTCGGAGTCCTTAGACCGCTGCCCCTTGTATCCCAAACGCTCCTTCCCACACCCTCTCGGTGCATTCCCTCCAGGGAGCCTATCTTTCCAGCACATTCTTCACCAGGAGCATCTGCAGTCTGGCTCGCCCAGTCAACATCCTTCATTCTATCCTTCAGTCATTCAACAGGTGTCAACTGAACAGTTACCTTATGCCAGACACCGCGCTGGGTCTGGGGACCCAGCGGAGACAGTTCAGGTCATACTCCGTCCCGGGAGCTACACCTGAGCGGCTCTGCTGACCGTCCCCTCCACACCCACCTGCCCCGTACTGGGCAGGACCGGCAGCCCAGCCGCAGTGCTGTGCTAGGGTCTACTGGAGGTGATGGGGCACTGGTGGGAGGTGGAAAGCTTCAGAAAGGGGACGCAACTGGAGGCAGAAGCGGAGACAGCCACCTTGGTGAACCAAGGGCTCCTGGGACGCTCAAGAAAATTGGCTCCGCGTGTGGAACTTCGGAGACCGCAGCATCAGCTCAGCAACCTGGGCTCTGAGAAGGGGCATTTCCACGTGGCTCCTCCAGCCCTGGGGATCCCAGCAGCTTGCTGCATTAGTAATCTCCCAGCAACCTGACTTCCCTCTTTTTGCACTTCCTGATTGTCACCATTTTCCTCTATTAGCCCCCCTGACAAGTACTGTACATGTGAGGAACAAATGAGTGTGTCAGGGGCAAACAGACTTCTGAAAAATAAAGTGAGGTATCTTTGGTATGTGGTCAGGGAATCACCCCCCACCCCACCCCATGTGACACTGGAAGAAAGATAGGCCTGAAGTGAAGGATGGAGCTGTGCAAATATACTGGAGAAGGGCATGCCAGGCTGCAGGGACAGCAAGTACCAAGGCCCTGAGGCAGAAAAATGCCCAGTGTGTTTGCTGAGATCTGATGGTTGAGGCCCCCTCAGACACACACAGGCTGGTGAGAAAAAAGACAAGTAAGATGGGGACAAGATTGTGGAGATTGGAGCTGTCCAAAAGAACTTTCTGTGGCAGAGGAAATGTCACATACCAACCCAGTCCAATGTGGTAGCCACTGGTCACATGTGGCACTTGAGCACTTGTAGCTGGGAAGACAGAGGAAATGGGAGTTTGATTTAATTTCTCTTAATTACACTTACTTTTAAAGTGCCCCATGTGGGCAATTGCCTCTGTTGGACAGAACAGGCCTAGACCATTAAAAGAACTACTATTTTGAGCTGTGGTGACTTAGGAAGAAGCTCTCTCAGACATTAGATGTGGCTTCTAAGAGGACTCCCTCACACAGCCATATGAGGCTGTAGGACCTAGAGGAAGACACAAAACTTCAAGCAGGAGTGGAGGACTCAGTCTGAAGTCCAGGGCAGAAGACTGGGGCAAGGGCTGAGGGAGGGGTCTCCTTTTACTCCCGGAAAAGTATAGAAGCTGAGTTTGGGTTTCAGGGCACAATGCAGGGTGAAAGGGCAGCAGGAAGTGGGGACAGGCCAGGGTGAGGATAAGTTGGGGTGAAGGGAGCTGAGCCTTGGAGCAGGACAGGGGGCAGGGGTAGGGGTTAGACAAGGTTGAGAAGTAGTTGGGTGGGAGGAGAGGGGACTGGGGAATGGGGCAGTGTCCAGTGTGAGACTGAGAGAGGTCAAAGTCAAAGTTAGGATGAGACTGAAGCCTCGTCAGGGATGACTGCATAGAGGGAAGGGCAGGAGACACATGAGGCTGGGAGCTGGGGGTAGAGGGTGGAAGCTAGGAGTGGAGGCTGAGGAGAGGGCTGATAGGGTTGTGGCCTGCCAGAGTATATCTGGGTGGATGCCATGGAAGGACCTAGCCAGGGTTAGGGCCACAGGGGAACCACGGAGGGGTCATGGGCTCCATAGGTGTAAAGGCCAAGGAGCTGAGGCTGAACCCTAGGAGGAGGGGGCCAGGCACTGCAGAAACAAACAGTGCAATTCCAGGGTGTTTTGGGCAAATGTCAGCCATGACAATGAGGAGTCTAAAGCCCAAATTCTGACCACCACCACCCCCTGCCCCAAGGCCCAGAACTGAAGAGAACAGACCACAGAGCTTAATTCAACTTTATTAGAGGATGCAGGGGCATAGTACACAAGGAGAGGAGCCTGCGACTGCTCTGGGGAGAGGTGACACTCAGGCCCTCCCCACCCACAGGCAACACTGGAGACTGCTGGAGCCAGGGCCAGGTCACAATCCAACACTCAGTGGGGAGAGATTTCTTCCCCAGTCCCAGGCACACCCCTCCTTCTCCTCCATGAGCTTAGGGAAGACTCTGCCACCAGGATGGGGGAGGCTTCCAAGCACAGAGAAGCATCCACAGCCTGCTTCTGCACCTGGGTGTTCCTGATATGGGGCTCAGACAGTGTAGTCTGGGCTGTGAGGACCCATGCAGGGCCCCTGGGCCGTCTGAGAAATAGGAAGGGCAGAACCCTCCTAGCACAATGAATGGGGTCCTCACCTTCTGGGGATGGACAAGGATACACACATACCATCCCAGGGACCCAAGAGTGTGGGTGAGGTGTCCAAGGGAGATCACTATTTAGGGACAATATCAAGCTCAGCAGGGAGAACTGAAGCAAGGGGCACAGCATAAACATGAACACATACACACATGCACACACACACACACACACATTAAAAAAAAACCCTAAAGCATCTGCACTTGGGACAGCAGGTGCTGAGGCCCTCCAACTTACTCTGGGAAATCCCAGGGCAGGGCAGCAGTTTCCTCCATGGGGACATTCCCTCCCTCTGACCAGTTGTACATTGGCCCTGAGAGCCTCTGTCCTTCACATGTGGGCAGAGGTCAGGGGTCCCCTCTGGCCTTTAAATCACACAGAGTGTGAACCCAAGACCCTCATTGTCTTAAATCAGGGGCTGCAAGGCCAGACCCATGAGAAAGTGGGGATCCAGGGAAGCCACAACCTATAGGAAGGGGTCACAGTCCACTCTGCCCAGAGGAGCCAGAAATCTGGACTTTATGTCAATCACTCCAAATTGAACACATAGGCAAATAATCAGAATTTTTGGTAAATACTGCCATCTGAGTGTGGACATGGGCAGGTGGGCCTGGCCTTGGGCTGGTTCATTTGTATCAGCTGACACCTCCAAGGGGCACGGCTGGTGTGTCTTCCGAGTCCTCCCCCTTCGCCACACACACACACACACACCCCCATTCCTGGTCTGTCATTGCAGGACTTCCCCCTCCTGTCTTCTGTCTCTTCCTCCTCCTCCTCCCAGCTGCCCTCTGCCTGTCCTGCTTTCCTTTCTGGAATTATCTCCTCTCAATGGCAGGAAGCTTCCACCTTCAGGGCTCAGCTACACCCTGACACCCCTGCCCCACACAGACCCTGGGCCCAATCAGTCCCGGTAGGGGACAACAACCCACTGGCCAGGAGCAAGTGTCCAGAACGATCGGGGCCCCACAGAGCCATAAAGAGCTCACTGGCCCTGCTCACCTCCTCAGGTGCCAGGTGTCACCGACACACTCACCAGGGAGCGACTGGAGCCCTCAAAGCCATGCGCACTCAGCGGGTCCCCAGCCAGCGTCTCAGCCCCCACAGGCGCTGCCTCTGGCGCGTTTCTCTTTTCCTTCTCCCGTCGTCGGGGCTTCTTCCTTCAGGATCTCTTGCACCCAGAGGACGCCCAGGCCCGGCCCAGCACCTGTGTTCAGGGGGAGATGGCCTCTGCGGGAGTGGGGAGGGAAAGGAAGGAGTCACCCCGGCCGCTAGCGGCAGGGACGTCCTTTTGGGGAGTCACTTAGCGGCATTTGGCGCGCAGCTTCTGACCCCGACGAGCCTTCCTCCCGCGCACGGACTTGGAGCTGGAGGGCGGCTGGCCCTGGGCCCCGGCATCCGAACCCCCTCTCTTCTTCTTGTTTCCCGCCGCGTCTTCCTTGGCCGAGGCCCGGCTCCCGGCCTTCTTCTCGGGAGTGACGCCGCGGCCGCGGCCAACCCCGCGGGTTTTCTGAGCTCTGGACGGGACGGGGACTGCGACCGTCTCCGCGCCGGCCTGAGCCGGGCCCCGGGGAGCCGTGCGCGCCTTCTTGCTCAGGGGCTTCCTGGACGCCGCGTCCTCGGGCTCTGACTCCGCGCTCTCCGCCTCTTCCGACTCCTCCGCAGACGCTTCGTCCGAAGCCTCCTCCAACTCCTTTTCGCGGGCGGCCAGGAGAGCCAAGACCTCCCCCAGTTTGCCTTTAGCATATCTGTACCTCTCGCCTTCCCAGGGGTTTGGTTTCTCCTCCTTCATCACCTCAGCCATGTCCTGGGCGGCCAGGAGCGCCACCAACTCCAGGAGGCCCCCCTCGTCCTCACCGTCCTCACCCCAGCCCCCGAGGAGGCCTCGCGGAGCCTTCTTCCCCTTGGAGGAGATCTCTGGTTCCTCCTCTCTGGCTAAGGTAGAAATGCATTCCAGAAGGTTCCCGTCGTCTTGGGCCTTCCTCAGAACCATGGCGTCCACCTCGCGGCCCGCCACCTCGACCTTCACGCGGGTCCCGGAGGTGTCCTTGGACATGACAGACAAAACCTGAGGAAGAGCATCTTTTTCGTCTTTCTCGTCGCTCCAGCCCAGCGCCTCAATCACAGAAGCGATTTTCAACATCTCTTCCTGGGCCCAGGGGTCCGAGGGGTCCGTATATGCCACAATGGCCACAAACTCAGGATTGTCCATCTCCTCTTTTTCTTGGTCCTCATTGTCCTGGGAGTCACTCTCCGAAGCCTCGCCGTCTGTCGGCAGCTCCTCGTCGGAGGTATCTCTCACTGCCAGTAGGGCCACTAAGTCGGGGGCAACGGCCTTGTCTTTGATGATAGACTCAGCCTCAGGGGTCTCTTTCTCTATCTCCTCCTTGGCTTTGTCAGTCACGGTGACCAGGGCCAGGAACTCCCGAGGACCATCTTCTTCATCCGCCGTGCTCTGGAGGGCCCACTTCTTAACCAGCTCCTTGGCTGCAGCCTGCAGCGTCGCGTACAGCGCGCTCTGATCCTCGTCTCCGCTCAAGTCTCCCTCCTGGATCTCTTGGATCACAATTCCCAGGCTCTCGTTGGAAGAGTCCTCTGACTCGCTACCTGCGGAAGTGGACGGACGCCCTCCCCGACCCCTCTTTGTGCCCTTCCGGGTCAACCTGTTGCCTCTGGCTCTGTTTCTGCGACCTCGACGACCCCTCCTAGCATTCCTGGCTGCCCCAGAAGGCCGCCCAGCCTGCTCCGAACCCTGGGCCTGGGTCTCCAAAGCAGCAGGGGTAGGCATTTCCCCAGGGACCCTTTCATCCAGCAACAGACGTTCCATCTGCCTCAGGACTCTTGTGTCCTGTGCACGCTCCATACACAGAACCTTCCAGACGCCATCAGTTCCCTGGATCTCCCTGGGGATGGTGGCATGATTAGTGTCTTCCACAAACTCCACCAGTGCGGCTTTGGCCTTCTCAGTCCTCATGGCCCTCACCTTCCGCAGCTTGAAGGTGCCCAGGGGCAGAAAGTTTGGCTGCAGGACTGCTTCAATGTCCACCTGTTCTAGGCCCTCCGGGATGCCGGTGACCAGAAGGGCTTTGTGCACGTCCACATTCAGCTCCCTGCACCAGTCCTGCAAAAGACTCAAGGCCATGGTGCCGCCCCCCTCTGTACTAATCTCTGGGCTGGAAGGACCCCGAAGCAGGCTGCGGTGTACTTTGCCAATAACCCTAGAAGCCACCCTGGAAGTCTGAGAGTTCAAGTTCAGGTGAATCTGGCAAGGCTGGAGGCCGGGAGGGTCTCGGTCTGGCTGCCTGCTGCTTAGCGGGGCATAGTGGCCTTCCCCCAGGCCCCCTCCCCAGGACTGTCAGAGGACCCGCAGGGGGGCTTACGTTTCTGTTCTTCTGGACAGGCCCAGCTGTTCCATCCCTTTGTCCCTAACGCAGGCCTGAGTGACGCGGCATCCGGGGCAGGTGCAGGGGGGCGGGGCCAAGCGAGAGCACCTGGAGAGACTTGGGGGTTGGGGGAGCTGCCTCTTGCTCTGTGCTCGGGGCTAGTATCTCAGCAGTTCCGCTGCGACAGGGCTTCTCGGGCCTGCGCCTGCGCAATCGCGTCTGCATGGTCCTCCCTTGCACACCCTTCTCCTCCGCCCCCCACGCTGGGCCCTGTCTCCATAGCAACACTTCAAGCTGGTCAGTGTCACAGTGGTCAGAGGACCCCTTCTTAAAGGAGTCCGATGGAAAGGAAGCTCATCTTCGTTGATCCGCAAAAAACAAGATCAAATTGACAAGGGGCCAGACCTCACTCAAGGAGACCCGACCTCTTCCAGAGGATACAGGGTTGAGTCAGGGTTTTAATGCCCCTTCCCAGTGGATGAGTGGAATTCGGGAGTCTACAGATCTAACTCAAGGGGCACTGGTGAAACCAGGACTCTCTCTAGCTACTAACCTCATTCATAATCTATGGATCTTAGTATCACATGAGGGTACCTAGGCCTCATCTATGAGCAGCTGGCATCATTCTGGGAATATTGAACTTACTTATGGGGTACAAACCTCATCCAATTGGACCAGACCTTGCCTCCATGTATGTTCCTCTATTCTTAACTATGCTGAACAATTGCTGAACAATTAAACCTATATTTTTGTACATAGTTTCAAAAATGTGTATGATCATGAGATCAGACATAAATTCTGCAAGAAGCTTATCCCTTGAGTGGAACTGACTGGGACATGTGAAGGTCAGTCATAGCTACCCCAAATATGCACTTGCTTCCCCCTGCCTGTGTGCCCATTAGGCTGCCCCTCAACTCAACCCTGGGTTAATCAGGCCCTGTAGCCTTCAGCCCTTAGATTTATGTCCCACTTCCTACAGCTACCCCCACCTAGGTGTAACTCTTTGGAATGTTCTGAAGCAGCATCTCTAGGCCTCAATTTGCTCCTTTGTGAAATCGGAACAGCCACATTCCTGCCTCAAAGGGTTCTCACCAGGATTAAAGGGAATGACCCTTGAAAGCACTTTGAAGAGAGGTTGGCCCATATTGACACTCCATAAAAGGTAATATCCAGAAGTATTTATTAAGAACTTACTATTGTAAAAACATTTGTTAAATAATAGATATATTATTATCTCATCTTGAGTTTTGTTTTTTTTTTTTACATTTGAAGAATAATGGCAAGATTACCATGGCAACCTGGCCATGGGTAAATGCTTACTCACTTTTATTTTCCATGCTTTGTTCTCCTTTTATCTTCCCCATCCCCAGATGGATGTAACTCTTCTCTCTGATGCAGAGTTGTCCAACAGAAATCCAATGCCAGTCCAAATGTGAACCCCATGCATAATATTAAATTTTCTAGGGTGGCGCCTGTGGCTCAAGGAGTAGGGTGCTGGCCTCATATACCGGGTGTGGCAGGTTCAAGACCAGCCCTGGCCAAAACAAACAAACAAACAAAAAAAAAAAACAACAGTGCTGTAATACCAATAAAACCAACAATTAAAAAAAAATTTTTTTTCTAGTGGCCACTTTCCAATAACTAAAAAGAAACAGGTAAGGCTTGGTGGCTCGTGCCACCAAGCACAGAACAAAGGAGAACAAAGCATGGAAAATAAAAGTCAGTAAGTATTTGCCCATGGCCAGGTTGCCATGGTTGCTCATGCCTGTAATCCTAGCACTCTGGAAGACTGAGGCAGGTGGATTGCTTGAGCTCAGGAGTTCCAGACCGGCCTGAGCAAGAGCAAGACCCCAACTCTATTTTAAAAAGAAAAATTAGCTGTGGGCATTGTGGCAGGCACCTGTAGTTCCAGCTACTCAGGAGGCTGAAGCAACAGGACTACTTGAGTCCAGGAGCTTGAGGTTGCTGTGAGCACTCTACCCAGTGCAACCAAGTAAGACTCTGACTGGAAAAAAAAAAAAAAAAGAAGAAGCAGGTGAAGTGAATTTAAAGAATAGCTTTCATTTATCCTGAAATATACAAAGAGTTGTCATTCAGACATGTCATCAATATAAAATAATTATTAATGAAATGTCGTGCATTCTTTGTCATAAGAAGTCCCTTTGGAGCAGCCACATTTCAAGATTTGACAACCATACTGTGCCATTGGAATTTGTTCTGAGGAATTCATTAGGGATATGTGTCTGTGTGTGTATATGTGTGTGTATGTGTATGAACATGTTTAGCACAACTTTATTTATAACCCTGCCAGATCGGAAAACACAACAAAAAGAGAAGGAGGAAGCCAGCACTTAGATCTAAGTCTAGTGTGGATGCTGTGGGTAAAATTCTTGTAAAAATGAAAATTCAGGCCGGGCGAGGTGACTCACAGCTATAATCCTAGCACTCTGGGAGGCCAAGGCAGGTGGATTGCCTGAGTTTAGGAGCTGGAGACCAGCCTAAACAAGAGCGAGATCCTGTCTCTAAAAACAGCTGGGCGTTGTGGCGGACTCCTTTAATCCCAGCTACTTGGGAGGCTGGGGCAAGAGGATTGCTTGAGCCCAAGAGATTGAAGTTGCTATGAGCCGTGACATCAAGGCACTCTACCAAGGGTGACAAAGTAAGACTCTGTCTCCTTTTTTTTTTTTTCTTTTTTTTACTTTTTATTTATTTATTTATTTATTTTAGAGACAGAGTCTAGGACTCTGACTCAGAAAGAAAAAAAAAAAAAAAAAAAAAGAAAGAAAATTCACCCACCATATATATAATCCATGCATTTAAAGGGTACATTTCAATGGCTTCCAGTATATTCACAAAGTTGTGCAACCATCATCATGATCAATTTCAAAATCCATTCTTTACTCCCAAAAAATGCAGAACAGAAGACTTTTCTTCCTTCCCACAAAGACACTGTAAATGTTACCTGGCAGTTCTGCACTTGGCCAACAACCAAGCAAGTCATTTCACATCTCTGTGACCCCACTTTATCACAAGGTCATGAGGGTTCAAGAGGAAATCTGTGTGTCAGAAAAATGCCCAGCTCTGAGTGTTACTGAAATGAAAGTTTCATTCTCAATATGAGACAGAACAATGTGACGTATCTTGCAGCCCATAAGGGGAACACCAATGCCCTAGTAGAGCATCTGGTTTGCAGGAAGACCCACAAGTACAAGGCTGCATTGTTTCTCCCAAAAATTCATATGCAAAAGCTCTAACCCCCACGTAACTGAATGTAAAGACAGGGATTTCAGGGAAGTAATTCAGATGAATGAGGTAAAAAGGGTAGGACCCTAATCCCTTAGGACTAGTGTCCTTACAAAAAGAGGAAGAAAACACCAGAGATCTCTCCCACTCTGAGCAGGCACAGAGGGAAGACCATCTCAGGACACAGCAAAGAAGTGGCCATCTGCAACCAAGGAGAGAGGCCTCCCCAGGAACCAGCCCTACCAGCACTTTGATAGTGGTCTTCCAGCCTCTAGAACTGTGAGAAAATGTGTTACTGCTATTTAAGCCACCCAGCCTATGGTATTTTGTTAGGGCAGCCCTAGCATTTAATACAAAGGCCAAGCAGGGGCGGTGCCTGTGGCTCAGTGAGTTAGGGCACCGGCTCCATATACTGAGGGTGGCGGGTTCAAACCCAGCCCCGGCCAAACTGCAACAAAAAAACAGCCGGGCATTGTGGCAGGCGCTTGTAGTCCCAGCTACTCAGGAGGCTGAGGCAAGAGAATCGCTTAAGCCCAGGAGCTGGAGGCTGTTGTGAGCTGTGTGATGCCACGGCACTCTACCAAGGGCCATAAAGTGAGACTCTGTCTCTACAAAATAATAAATAAATAAATAAAACAAAGGCCAAGCAGAAGCCCCTCTCCCTTTCAGAGGAATTCTTAATGGGGGCTGTATGACCTCCTGGGGGTTGGGGTAAGGCATTTTGCAAACACTTGGATGGGGAGGGGAGGTGGCTTGGTTTGTCACAAGAATCAGGGCATCTTAGGCTTTCAGGGGGCTGCCCAGGGCTGCCCAATGTCTGGGTGGAAGAGGATATGACATGCTCAGCAAGCACTAGGTGGTCCTCAACAAGTCTGATGAAGGTTATTAATCAGGTTGATCACTTTCAGCCCACCCTGCACCTGGGACCCCAGCATGGGGGAGGAGAGGTGTAGAGCCCTAGGACCATGCTCTCTCCCCTGCCAGTACGTCAGGTACCTGGTGATCTGTCCCAGTTCACACAGCTGCCCTTGTAACCCCACATCCTGCTTTGCCCTCTCCTAGTGTTTGGGGGGCAGCAAGTGGCAGGTTTTGAGTTACAGACTCTGGAGTCACACGGATGGGGTTTGAGTCAAGCCAGACCTGCTGGATTCAGACTCCAGCACTGTGTGACTGACTCTGGACCCTCTCTGAGCCTCAGTTTCCTTTATCTTTAAAATGTGCTCGGTAAGAGCGCCTATACTTGGGTGAAAACAATCTGAGTGCTTCAAACAGGGCCTGGAATATAGGAAACGCTATGAAGATAATAATTATTATGATTTGCTCTCCACTTCAGATTCAATCTGGGCACGTTATTTTGTCCAGTGCACCTGTGCACTCCACAAGCTCCAGTCAGTGGGTCTTTAACCAGCTACCCTGGTGCACCCCCCTAGTGGGACACCCTCATTGCTCCCTCTTAACCCTGCTGGGACTTGGTCACACACCCAGGAGACACAGGCACTCCTTTTGACACGTGAACCAATGGAGGGGCCTGAGCATGTCAACCCCTGGGGGATGCAGTAGGGGAAAGTGTGCAGCGTGGGGACACCGTGGCCTCAAGCTAGGGATCGAATCTGCCCCAAGTTGGAGCTCTTCTTCAGAGATGAGGAATCTCTGAGCCTCTCAGCAGGTTGGGGTCAAATGGTCTTTTCTGGCCATTGTGGGCAGACCCAGGACCTGTCCCAAGTTGCAGGACTTGCTGTGGGCCCTGGGGGGGGCCTGGATTCTGGGCTGAGGGATGCGGGAACTCCAGGTGGGGAACACCCAGTGAGGAGGGCCCAGATGGGGCATCAGGCTGAACCCACAGAGTTCAAAGAGGTAGAGGTGAGGCCTTCTCTTTCCTGGGAGGCCTGGGCTTCACCCTGATGCTTCCTCCCATCCATGGCCCACCCCTGTCCAGGTGCCTCCTCACTGCCCTTCCTGGGCTCCCTCCCTTTCTCATTCCTGGGCTCCCTCCCTTTCTCATTCCTTCCCATCCACCTTGCACAGTAGCACAAATCTGCCTCTGCCCCTCCCTTGCCCAGAACCTACTATGGCTCCCCAGTGTCCTCAGACAATGCTTACTTCCTCACCACTATGGTCCAGCAGGTCCCAAAAGGTCTGGCTGGTCCTTCACCCTGGTCTCCTTCCAGCCTAAAGAGCCTGGACTGGTCAGATCCCCCTTCTGGGCTGTCACTTCTGTCTCACCCACGGACCATGAGCCCCAGGAGTGAAGTCCAGGAATGTCGTGGTCCTTGCTGGGTCTCCAGCACCACCCAGCATGCAGAAGGGTCAGAGGAGGTTTGGGGAGTTGGTTTTGTTTTTCTTTTGAGACAGTCTCAAGCTGTCACCTTGGGTAGAGTGCCATAGCATCATCATAGGTCACAGCAACCTCCAACTCTTGAGCTCAACTGATCCTCTTGCCTCAGTTTTCCATTTTTAGTAGAGACAGGGTCTCGCTCTTGTCCAGGCTGGTCTTGAACTCCTGAGCTCAAGCAAATACTGCCTCGGCCTCCCATAGTGTTAGGATTACAGGCGTGAGTCACCACACCCAGACTTAGAGGAGGTTTTTTTAACAAACAAATGAATTAATTTATTAATAACTCTGATTGAACTGTGGTTGCCAGAGCTGTGGCCCTCTATCCCCTCCAGAGGACAGAACAAATCTCTAATCCAACCCACCTGCCATCACTCCTCCCCCACACCCATGACGGAAGGAATAATAATAATGCCAACAACTGCTAATTCAGCCTTTCTGTGTGCCAGGCCTGTGCTAAATGCCTAAACAAACCTGTCTCTGAGTCAACAGCTACTTGAGACCTAATCAAGGGGGATGTGGAAAGCAAGGTTCAGTGAAGGTGTTTAGTTTTCCCAAGTCGCACAGCATCTAAGCTGCAGATAAGCTTCCAGCCCAAGCCTCTATGACAGTGATTTTCAACTGATGCACTTGTTAAGACCAAATTCCGCCACTGAGAGATCACCAGACACACATGCAAAAAACAAAGGAGTGACTTTATTCAAGCAGGCTCAGGATGTACCTCCGGCAGGACTCTGCTCAGGGGGGACGACCCCAAGGTAGAAATGATGGTAGGTTTTATACTCTTTGGCGTGATGCATTTTGGGTTGCAACAAAATGTGGGGGAAATTTCCTGGGGGAAACCGGGACCAAGTTAAGGGGTTGGTCGGCGCAGGGACTGAGGTAATTTAGGAGGTTTAGGATTGGCTGGCTCTATCCGGGACTGACCTTACCTGGAGGCTGTGAGAACAAAGGAGTGCATGTTGGATTGGCTGGCTCTATCTGGAACTGACCCCACCTGGAGGCTGTGAGACTCAGGAGGGCGGGCTTTCCCTGAGTGTGGCTGGGGCCCTAGGGCCAACTTTCACCCAGGGGGCGGCCGCTGAGAATCTCTCAGCCCCCGGTGAAAGACCGACTCTGCCCCCCCCTCATCCCCCTGCTAACTAGCCTTTTTATCTTCTCTCTCTCTTATATCCCCTATGTATACCATGGCCCTTAACATCTCTGGGTGGGAGTTAGTTAACATTGTAGTGTTGCAGTCAGAACCCTCTCTTTCTAGCAATTAAAGAGTTACTACAAAATTTGTTAAAAACTATTTTTTCTGGCTGCAAAAAAAAACTGTGTTTTCTATGTTACAAGTAGTTTTGAGATAAGGTGCTGGCATTCGCAGAAGACCCAAGGTCAATTACTCATTTAGAACTAGAGAAAAAAAATGGTCTTTTTAAACTGTAGCCGCTTTTCACCCCCTCCTCTGCCCCACCGCAGGATTAGGATTCGCCGCCGGGCCCTTCACACTGTGAGAGAATTTTAGGTGCACCTCAAAAAAATTTTTTTTGAGGGCAACCATAGAGTCTCACTATGTTGCCCTCGGTAGAGTGTTGTGGTGTCATAGCTCACAGCAACTCCAAACTCTCAGACTTAAGCGATTCTCTTGCCTCAGCCCCGCAAGTAGCTGGAACTACAGGCACCCACCACAATGCCCAGCTAGTTTTTCTGCTTTTAGTAGAGATGGAGTCTTGCTCTTGCTCAGGCTGGTCTGGAGCTTCTGAGCCCAAGTAATCCACCTGCCTCAACCTCCCTGAGTGCTGGGGTTACAGGTGTGAGCCATCATGCCCGGCTCTTTACTTTTTTTTTTTTAATAACACAATTTTAGTATGCCATGGACTGGACTTTTTTTTTCTTTTCTTTTTTTTTTTTTTTTTTTGAGACAGAGCCTCAAGTTGTCACCCTGGGTAGAGTACTGTGGCATAACAGCTCACAGCAACCTCCAACTCCTGCCTCCACCTCCCAAGTAGCTGGGACTACAGGCGCCCACCACAACACCCAGCTATTTTTTTTTTAGTAGCAGCCATCATTGTTGTTTGGTGGACCCAGGCTGGATTTGAACCCGTCAGCTCAGGTGTATGTGGCTGGCGCCTTAGCTGTTTGAGCCACAGGTGCTGAGCCAGTGTGCTGTGGACATTTAACTATAGGTTCAAGTGTGTCATGAGATAAAAAAAAAAAAAAGCTGAAAAACACTGCTCAAAGTGGAGTGAGAAACACTTCACAGCTCTTTGTCCTGTTTTTGGCCAAAGTCCCTAAAAGATATGGTGACTGAGAGTTGGACCCTTTGATGAAGATGAGGCAGCCCTTGAAAGTGAGCCCCAACCAAGCAGCACCTCACCACCACTGCCCTGAGACCCTGTACACTCTAGGGAAGATTCTTATTATTTAGGGGCCCCCTCTGCAATCCTCACAGCAGCCCAGTGAGTCTCAGGGAAGCTGAGGGACCTCCAGGGTCACAGGCATGGTGGTGACAGAGGTGCAGTGTGATATATCCTGCAGGGGGGACATTAGCCAAGGATGGACACGGAGTTCCTGAATACCAGCTTGACAGGACTCCTTCCTGAGAGGAGGAGGAAGTAATTAAAGGACTAGGGTCTGGGAGGGAAGAAGGAGGCCTATTTTCAGATGTGGAAAAGACAGGCTTCTGCAGGGGAGCCCAGGAAAACTCGGGAATCTTGGAACTTCCTATTTTAAAAAGACTGAAGGATGAAAACTGAGGAAAGGGAAAGTAACAGTCCTGGTCTCTTGTGGGCCTGCCTAGGAAAAAATGTCTAGTCTTAAATGTGACGTTAGGAACAAAATGGGGGCGGGGAGGGGGAGGAGAATACCTCCTGTGACAATGGCTGGGTGTGGAGCGCCCTCTGCTGGGCATTAACGGAACAGGAGAACTGCGCTCACGGGAACCATCTACCGTGACGGCTCGACTTCCTGGGCGCTAGAATGATGGCAATGATGACGCGAAGGCTCTGAGATTGAGGATTCATTGAGTTAACACGTGTAAAGTTAGTACAGTAGCGGATAAAGATGAGCACAGATTCCTTATACTTCTACCTATTAAGAGGTAGAGTTTATGTAGAATGAGGTAGACGGAGTGCACCCTAAAGACCTCATTTTAACGTAATTGCCTCTCTAAACTCCCTTTCTCTAAAAGGCCAGCGCGGTGGCTCGCGCCTGTGATCCCAGCACTCTAAGGGGCCAAAGCAGGTGGACTGCTTGAGCTCAGGAGTTCGAGACCAGCCTGAACAAGAGCGAGACCCCCGTCTTTACTAAAAACAGAAAAACTAGCAAGGAGTAGTGGCGCTCTCCTTGTAGACCCAGCTACTCAGGTGACTGAGCAAAAAGATGGCCCAAGCCCAAGAGTTTGCGGTTGCTGTGAGCTGTGATGATGTCATGGCACTCCACCCAAGGAGACAGCGTGAGAATCTGACTCAAAAAAAAAAAAAAAAAAAAAACCATTCTCTAAATACAGTCGTATTCTGACTGGATCAGGGTAAGGACTTCAACATATGAATTTACAGTGGACAAAATTCAGCTCATAAAAACGAGAAACTCAGCACTGGAGAGGTTGTAGGCACATGTGTTCTTTCCCAGGCGGGTGAGCGAAAGATCTAGTGGAGTTGTAAGAGTATAAGGTACATACAATCAGGGACTTATGACACTGTAGACCCTGCTACATGCCCAGTGTCTCCACCTATCCTGCACAGAGGAGATGCTCAATAAATGTGAGTTGAATGAATGAATGAACATTGGGTGACACACATACTTTAATTTTTGTGACAATATTTCTTTTGCTGGGTGGATTGTTAAGCAAAAAGCTTGCCTATAAAAAGCCACTTAAACCCCAATGGTTTTGCGCCCTAGTCCTCCCGGAATGTAACTCGCCACCCTGAGGCTGTGGTTCCTACAAAAATTTGCTTTAAAGGTTTGTTATGTGGATTCATATTTAATTATTGCCTGGTTTTTAAGTAGGAAACAATATATTGCTTAAGCTGGAAATAAAGAATCACTAATCCTGTTTTAATTAACTCACCCTGCCCAGGCACTGGGAAGGATCTCCTGGAGTTGGGCAAAGAATCCTCGTGCTTTTTCCTCTTTCCTGAATTTATATGAGTAAAAGTAAAAGGAGATTATAGCAGCTGTAGTGTTTGGTTGGGGGGAGTTTTTTTGTTTGTTTGTTTGTTTGTTTGTTTTGTTTTGTTTTTTTTTTTTGAGACAGAGTCTCATTCTGTTGCCCTGGGTAGAATGCCATGTCATCATAGCTCACAGCAACCTCGAACTCTTGAGCTCAAGAGTTCCTCTTGCCTCAGCCTCCCAGGTAGCTGGGACTATAGAGGCCCACCACAATGCCTGGCTACTTTTCTGTTTTTAGTAGAGATAAGGTCACATGCTCAGGCTGGTATTGAACTCCACAGCTCAAATGATCTACCCGCCTCAACCACCCAGAGTGCTAGGATTACAGGTATAAGCCACCATGCCCAGACAGTAGATTTAGTTTTTAAAATAAAATAAGGTTATAGCAGAGCCTGGCACATAGTGAGTTCTATGTAAGTTGCAGTTTCTGTTATTATTTGAGTTAATATTATGACTAAATGTATCTCTCCAGGGGAAAGGTGCTCACAGTTGCTGGAAATAAATACTTTCCGGGCAGTGCCTGTGGCTCAGTGGGTAGGGCGCTGGCCCCATAAACCAAGGGTGGGGGGTTCAAACCCGGCCCCGGCCAAACTGCAACATAAAATAGCCGGGTGTTGTGGCGGGCACCTGTAGTCCCAGCTGCTCGGGAGGCTGAGGCAAGAGAATCACCTAAGCCTAGGAGTTGGAGGTTGTGGTGAGCTGTGACACCATAGCACTCTACCGAGGGTGACAAAGTAAGACTCTGTCTCTAAAAAAAAAAAAAAAGAAAAAGAAATACTTCCCAGTGTGAGAGTTTTCCTTTCAAATAAAGGTCCAGGGAGGTCCAGGGAGGCTGGAAGAGCTATGGGTTTTCCATTTACCTGTGGCACACTAGAAACCCCGGGGCACCCCCTTCTCTGGAGGCTTCTCCCTCAGTGAAGAGCCACATACTGCAGATACCTGGACCAAATGGAGACAGACCACAGACTGATCTTCTTTGTCCATATGGTGATCTTAAATTTTGAATTAATTCACTGACAATATTTGGAAATCAATGCTCACACACCCAGTACTGAGACTACATTTCTGCTGAGCTGAGTCCTGTCTCCCCCTTAAATGGGGCACAAATACCCCAGTTGTTAGAGTCCTCCTCCAACCACTTCTCTCCCTCACAATAGTGGCCTAGCCTGTGTGGAAATTTGTGTTTTAGGAGCCCTGCTTTTGAATAACTTGGGAAGGAGCATACATCATCCAGAATGTTTTGGTTACAGGTTATAGAAAAATCAAACCAACAGCAGGCATAAGCAATAAGGATATTTCCTAGCTTCTTAATTAAACAAAGTTAAGAAGGAAAGTGGAGCAATGAGGATTCCAGGTTTAATTAGCAGATCAAGTACATTGTCCAGAACTCCAAATCCTCTATTCTTCTACTGGTTGGTTTTTGCCTTCCAGCTTGTTGCCTCGTAGTCACAAGACGGCTGCCAAGTTCCAGGTATCACCTTCACATATAACAAGCAAAAAGCAGGGAGATGGGGACGGTAAAAGAATCCTTTCCTTTCCTCCCTCCTTTCTTTTACCTTGGAGCAAAAGTAATTCCCAGAAGTTCCCAGCATACTCATTGGTCAGAACTGGTCACTGTCTCATAGTGCAAGGGAGTCTGGGAAATAAAAAATCTGGGTTTTGGTTGGGTTTTTTGTTTGTTTGGTTTTTAGCCTCTATAGAATTAGAAGCACAGAAGGAAAGGTTGGAAGTGGCTGTGAGATCATCAGTTGATCATCAGACCTCCAGAGAGGGTCTCCACTCACCTAAGCGCCCACCATACCCTGGACTCCCTGGATAGTCCTTTCTGCAGGGTGCTGCTCATTCCTCCTGGGTATCAGCTGTGGGTGAGTGTGGGGTGGCCCCACTCCCCCTTCCTACCTGCCCACCCCTTTATGCACGCCACACCACACCCTTCTATATGGACGTGTAAGAGTTCAAGGTAGGGAAATAACTAAAGGGAATTCTAATTTGCTAGGGGTGTCTAAACTTGCAAATGTCTCCAAAAAGCAGTCGAGGTTGGGGGCATGTAGCATCTCCTGAGGGGGGCATTTACAAACGTGTAGAGACTTGTTTTGCACTTTTTATGAAGGAAAACAACAAACAGGGGGAGACAAGACTCCAGACATCTCTGGCCGGTGGGACCTGCCTACAATCATCCCTTTGAGGACACAGAGAGCCAGCAAGGGACTTCTGGACTCCAGAAGGAAGACAAAAACAGTGGAAAACTGGAAAATGGCTGCGTGTGTTCGATCAACCTAATCACGCCGGCAACCGTGAGTACAAGCAGCAGTGAGACTGCAAACCGGAAAGGCCTTACCTGTGAACTTTTTTGGTGTTCTTGGACTTGGCGCTCAGTTGAGCTGCATTGGGGAGA
>CAUYPK010058301.1:0-13107 GCA_963574355.1 Loris lydekkerianus | reverse complement strand
AATCAGACTATTAAACAAAATGTCTTTTAAGGTAATGAATTAGATGTCTGTGTTTACATTTTTTTCAGGATTTACTTTGGATTCTCCTGCTTTAAGACCCAAAGAAAGTCATAGTGAGTTTTTATTGGTGATTCTAAGTATGTGTTGATAACAGTTAGAGTGTGATAGGTGAAATTAACATTAAAAGAGTTCTATAGCATCTTTTCAGAAAAGATTATATACTATACAGACTATTTAAGTCATACAAAACCATTTTTCGGTGTCTTTTCAACTGAGAAGAATCGTATTCACGCTTCTCCTGAGGTGGTTCATACTGAGCAGGCTTTGCTTTCAGTTTTTTATTTTCTTCTACAATAGCTTCATATTTATCTTTCATTTCTGTCAATTCTAGACGAAGCAGTTCTATTTCTGGATTTTCTGGGGTAGCAGCTCCTAAGTGATGCTTTAAAAAATCCAAAGCAGTATTAGGTTTCTTTGGTTCTTTGTATAAGGCTACCAACCCTGGCTGGACCCGGACAGGTCACACCTGTTCCCCTTCTCTCCTCGGGCGCGGCATCGAGAAGCACGACGAGGGCACCAGAAGCCCTGTCCTAGCCCATGCTCACCTTTGGTCAGCGTGTCCAGCACCCCGGACTTCTCTAAGTATCTCCGAACTGTTCACGCTTCGAGTCGGCGGCTTTGTAATGGGCCATAGTGACAGCGGCAGCGACGTAGCTGGCGCCCCAGATCGTGACTGGCGGGCTCCAAGCGGGACTGCTCGTGTGTGGAAGGGGGCGCGCGCCTGCGCATTTGCAAACCACGGGCCGGGATCTCCGGGGTGTCTTTTTTTTTTTTTTTTTTTTTGAGACAGAGTCTAACTGTGTTGCCCTCAGTAGAGTGCCGTGGTGCACAGCTCACAACCTCAAACTCTCTTGCTGTAGCCTCCAACTAGCTTGGAGTATAGGCGCCTGCCACAACGCCCAGCTATTTTTTTGTTGCAGTTATTTAGCTGATGTTTAGCTGGCCCAGGCCGGGTTTGAACTTGCTGCCTTCAGTGTATGTGGCTGGTGCTGTAACCACTGTGCTATGGGAGCTGAGCCTTTTTTTTTTTTTTTTTTTTGAGACAGTCTCACTTTGTTGCTCCACCATAGAGTACATTGGTGTCACAGCTCACAGCAACCTCAAACTTTTGGGGTTATGTGATTTCTCTTGAGTCAGCATCCCGAGTAGCTGGGACTACAGGTGCCTACCCCAACACCCAGCTATTTTTTGGTTGTAGTTGTCACTGTTGTTTGGCGGGTCTGGGCTGGGTTCAAACCCACCAGCTCCGGTGTATGTGACTGGCGCCCTAGCTGCTGAGCTACAGGTGCCCAGCCTAGTTTTTTTTTTTCTTACTTTAACTTAGATGAAGTTCAGAGAACAGGGACACTTCCACTACAGGAGCTGAATGTTCAGGGGGTGGGCAGTAGCATGAGTCCTTCTGGAGCTGCCTCTGGTGTGGAGTCACCCTCGTATGATCCAGGGCCAGTGTAATTAGAGAGTACCAGTATTCCCAGTGGACCCACATCCAAGTAGAGCTTTTTTTTGAGACAGTCTCACTAGAGTGCAATGATGTCACAGCTCACGGTTTCTCAACTCAAATTCGTGGGCTTAAGCGATTCTCTTGCCTCAGCTTCCCAAGTAGCTGAGACTATAGGAGCCGGTCACAGTGCCTGGCTGTTTTTGTGTTGCAGTTGTCCTTGTTGCTTAGCTGGCCCGGGCTGGTTCAAACCTGCCAGCCTCGGTGTATGTGGCTGGTGCTGTAACCACTCTGCTACCATTGCCGGCCACAGGTAGAGCTTTTGTTCCATGAGTGGGGTCTGAGTGGAGGAAGGGCGCCCTTACCTTTTGACCACACTTGCCTGAAAGTTAGCTTCAGCATCAGGTAGACGAGACAGGATGAGAAGTGTTGATGTTCTGCCCTTCCTGGGGAAGCTAAGCCTTGACTGGGAGTTGGGGGAGGAAGGCACTTACATGGTTGACTATAGCAGTGTGAAGTCTTCTACTTGTTGAACTGCTAGGGGGAAGAGGAGTGATCTTAGGTCAAATACCATAGACTCACTTTTTACCAAAATTTTGTAGATTTTTATTTTTATTTTTTTGCAGTTTTTTTTTTTTTTTTTTTTTTTTTGGCTGGGGCCAGTTTGAACCCACCACCTCCGGTGTATGGGGCCAGTGCCCACCTCCTTGAGCCACAGGTGCTACCCTGTAGATTTTTTATATATATGTTTCTGCATTTGCTGTCTATGCTTTTTTAACAGATTGTATTTTTTTGAGACATTAATATTAATCTGATATTAATATAGCTACTTAAGCTGTATGAGTCTTACTTTGTTGCCCTCAGTAGAGTGCCCTGGCATCATCGCTCAGCTCACAGGAACCTTAAACTCTTGGGCTCAAGCGATCCTCCTGTCTCAGCCTCCGCAGTAGCTGGGACTATAGGTACCTGCCTATCTATTTTTTGGAGATGGGATCTCACTCTTGCTTAGGCTGGTCTCAAACCTGTGAGCTCAGGCAATCCACCCACCTTGGCCTCCCAGACTGCTGGGATTATAGGTGTGAGCCACTAGGCCTGGCCAACAGATTGTTTTTAAAAATGATTTTCATGGCTCGGCACCTGTAGCTCAGTGGCTAGGGCACTGGCCACATATACTGAGGCTGGTGGGTTCGAGCCCGGCCCGGGCCTGATAAACAACAATACAACTGCAACTAAGGAATAGCCGGGTGTTGTGGCGGGCACCTGTAGTCCCAGCTACTTGGGAGGCTAAGGCAACAGAATCGCTTAAGCCCGAGACCTTGAGTTGCTACGTGAGCTGTGACGCTACGGCACTCTACCCAGGGTGACATAGTGAGACTCTGTCTCAAAAAAAAAAAAAAAAAAAAAGATTTTCACTAATTTTACCATGTAGCTTCTGATGTCAATCTCTGTTTTATTTATTTTTTTCTGTTGTTTCTCTTCTTCAATTTCACTGATTTCTGCTCTTTATAGTTTCCTTGTTTCTGCTTGTTCTGGGTTTATTTTGCTTCATTTTTAAAGTTCTTTTCCTTTTTTATTTGATACAGAGTCTCAAGCTGTCAGCCTGGGTAGAGTACCTTGTTGTCACAGCTCACAGAAACGTCAAACTCTTAAGAGATTCTCTTGCCTCAGCCTCCCAAGTAGCTGGGACTACAGGTGCCCATCACAACTCCCAGCTATTGTTTTGTTACAGTTGTTTAGCTGGCCCGGGCTGGGTTTGAACCTGCCACTTTTGGCGTGTGTGGCTGGCGCCATAACCACTGTGCTATGGGCACTGAGCTGGATTGCTGTGTCTTCTTGGTTGATTAATTCTGATGTCATTATATAGGTCTCTGTCTCTGGTAATTTTTTTCTTCTGAAGTCTGTTTTATCTGATATTAATATAGCTACTTAAGCTGTTTACACTTAATGTAATTGTTGATTACATTAAGGCATAAGCCTATCATTTAATTTTTTTTTTAGAGACAGAGTCTCACTTTGTTGTCCTGGGTAGAGTGCGTGGTATCACAGCTCCCAGCAACCTCTAGTTCTTGGGCTTAGGCGATTCTCTTGCCTCAGCCTCCCGAGTAGCTGGGTTTATAGGCACTCGATACAATGCTCGGCTATTTTTAGAGGTTTAGGCTGGTTTTGAAGTCCTGAGCTCAGGCAGTCTACCACCTCGGCCTCCAGAGTGCTAGGATTACAGGAGTGAGACACTACGCCCGGCCAACAATTAAGCATCTTCTTGAGAAATAATACCAGTCTCTGAATTGACAGTGTCAAATTATTGACTTTCGTGTCTTGGGGAACATCACCCTTTTTTTGAGACAGTGTCTCACTGTGTTGCCCGGGCTAGAGTGCCGTGGTGTCAGAGTAGCTTGTAGCAAACTCAAACTCCTGGGTTCAAGTGATCCTCCTGCCTCAGCCTCCCAAGTAGCTCTGACTATAGGCACCTGCCATAGTGCCTGGCTCTTTTTGCAATTTTAGAAGAGATTGGGGTCTCATTCTTGGTTAGGCTAGTTTCAGACTCCTGAGCTTAAGTGATCCAGCTCAGCCTCTCAGAGTGCTAGGATTGCAGGCATAAGCCACCATGCTAGGTCTCATTTTGTACCTTTAGCTTTTTTTTTTTTTTTTTTTTTTGAGATAGTCTCAATCTGTCACCCTGGGTAGAGAGAGGACTGTAGTGTCACGGCTGCTAGGAACCTCTAACTTTTGGGGTGATTCTCTTGCCTCAGCCCCCCAAGTAGTTGGGACTAGAGGTGCCTACCACAATGCCTGGCTATTTTTTAATTGTAGTTGTTGTCGTTATTTAGCAGACCAGGGCCAGGTTCCAGCCTGCCAGTCCCGGTGTATGTGGTCAGCTTCCTAACCACTGAGATATGGGTGCCAAGCTGGAATACCTGTATATTATGATAGAAAAATGAAAGGGACAGGAGAGACAAAAGACTCTTAACATTATGGAGGAACTTTGTTGGGGAGGAAGAGGTTAGTGTTTGATACTGAGGCATTAGTAAAATATTCCTATTTCATTCCTACTGTTCTTTTTAGTAGAGGCTTCCTATATCATTAACTTTGATGATTGCATTTAAAAATCCTTATTAGGTATGCTGTTAATAGCATGGATGATTAATTTTATTCTGTAATATGATTGAAAGCAGCACTGTTCTGTAGAAATAGAATGCACGTAGTTGTGGTGGGTGCCTGTAGTCCCAGCTACTTGGGAGGCTGAGGCAAGAGAATTGCTTGAGCTGTGACACCATGGCACTCTACCCAGGGTGACACCTTGAGGCTCTGTCTCAAAAAGAAAAAAAATCACATGTGACCAGTGGTTTCCATATAATACATTATTTCTAGAGCACATATGCATGCATTCATAGCCACAATACCCGGCTATTTTTTTTGTTTGTTGTTGCAATTGTCGTTGTTTAGCTGGCCCAGGTTGGGTTCGAACCTGCCAGCCTCAGTGTATATGGCCGGCGCCCTACCCATTGAGGTATGGGCACCACACAACATGTGATTTTTTTTTTTTTTTAATTTAATTTAATTTAATTTTTTTTGTAGAGACAGAGTCTCACTTTATTGCCCTTGGTAGAGTGCTGTGCCATCACAGCTCATAGCAACCTCTAGCTCCTGGGCTTAGGCGATTCTCTTGCCTCAGCCTTCCCAGTAGCTGGGACCACAGGTGCCTGCCACAACGCCCGGCTATTTTTTGTTGCAGTTTGGCTGGGGCCGGGTTTGAACCCATCACCCTTGGTATATGTGTGGTTGGCGCCCTACTCACTGAGCCACAGATGCCACCCACAACATGTGATTTTTTGATGCTGGTCAAAATTAAGGTATCTCTCTCTCACTCTCTCACATTTTTTTTATTTTTTTATTTATTTTTATTTTTTTATTTTTTTTAAGACAGAGTCTTACTATGTCTCCCTCGGTAGGATGCCATTGCGTCACAGCTCACAGCAACCTCAAAGTCTTGGGCTTCAGCAATTCTCTTACCTCAGTCTCCCAAGTAGCTGGGACTACAGGAACTCACCACAATGTCCAACTATTTTTTTGTTGCAGTTGTCATTGTTATTTAGTCAGCCTGGGCTGGGTTTGAACCCTCCTGCTTCAGTGTATGTGGCCAGCACCCTAACCAATGAGCACGGGCACCAAGCCCACATATACTTTTTCTGTAGAAAGGAGAACCTCAATATATTGTCCAGCCTGGTCTCAAACTCCTAGCTTCAATAGATCCTCCCATTTCAGCCTTCCAAAGTTCTAATACTGCAGACATGAGCCACTATGTGCAGATAAGATATGTTATGAACATAAAATATATACCAGAGAACTTATGTTTTATAGAGAAGAGACATATAACAACCAATTTCCAGTAGAGATAAATGAAAAGGACGTTATTTATATATTGATTGATTTAGATACTATATCCAGAGTAAAGAATTAAAATATTAACCATATGTAGCCGTACGAATTTTTGTTGTATGGTTATTAGCCACATCATAAGGCTCCTTCATATTCTTTGATAAAAAGTTTGAAAATTAGAACTTTTAAAGGGGGGAAGGGAGAGGAGGCTTGTGTAGTATCTTTTCTACTTTTGATAGGTGTGGAAAGGAGGAAATTATTTTCTGGATTATGGGGCTAGTGGTCAGAGCACTCATGTTTCCTTTTGGGAAGAAGGTGGTTGAGCTTGGAGGTGCCACATCTATCCTTTGCCTTTGGTCCTCCCCCCATTCAACAATGATTCAACAATGGTAATACACTTTTTTTTTTTTGAGACAGAGTCTGAATCTGTTGCCCTGTGTAGAGTGCTGTAGCGTAATAGCTCACAGCAACCTCCAACTTGGGCTCAAGTGATCCTCTTGCCTCAGTTTTTCTATTTTTAATAGAAACAGGGTTCTGCTTTTGCTCAGGCTGGTCTTGAACCCATGAGCTCAAGCAATTCACCCACCTCAGCCTCCAGAGTGCTAGGATTATAGGCGTGAGTCACCACATGTGACAGTAATACATTTTTTAAAAGGCTCTGCTGCCCTCTAGTATCTATAATGAACTAATGAAAGGTAAATCAGAGAACCGTACCTAGGGAACAGGTTCTGTTGTTTTATAGGTAAGAGTTTTCTTTCTTTCTTTTTTTTTTGAGACAGAATTCTTGCCCTCAGTGGAGTACTGTAGTGTCATAGCTCACAGCAACCTCAAACTCTTGGGCTCTAGCTATTCTCTTACCTCAGTGTCCTGAGTAGCTGCGACTACAGACGCCTGCCACAACGCCTGGCTATTTTTAGAGATAGGGTGTCACTCTTGCTCAGGTTGGTCTTGAACCTGTAAGCTCAGGCAATCCACCTGCCTTGGCCTCCCAGATTGCTGGGATTACAGGCGTGAGCCACCAAACCTGGCAAGAGTTTTTATTAATGATAGGAAGAGTTAATCACAGTATTCTATGCTGAGTGCATTATAAATTCTGCAATGATTTTATATTTCTTAGCTAAATATAGATATCATTGGATCATTTATTTTAATTTTCTTAAGACAAATTTCTGGTTGACATATTTGTACTGTCTCATTTTTGGAAAGTCAAAGGTATTTCTTAAAAAGGTATTATGGGCTGCTTTTTGGTATGTTTCAGCTTTACAAACACATTTAGTAATTTTGAGCACCATGTTTTTCACTTTGAAATCTCTAATTCTTTTTAGAGATTGGGTGAGTTAATTACATTTAAAAAATTCAAATGTCTGTATGTCAAATGTCTGTTCTATGTTATGTAGCACTTTAGTTTGTATTAGATTTAATTGGTTATTTTATATAATTTCTTGTAAAATCAGGTTTTCTCAGTGCTTTAAAATGTATTAAATTAAGAAAGGAATATAAATCATAGGCTATATGCTTTATGTATGAATGATGAATATTACTTCATCTTTGCAGATTTTGAAAGACATAGCCAATCGATACCATATGATGAGTGGTTCCAAGATACATTTTGTGCCTGGCTGGGATTGTCATGGATTGCCCATTGAAATAAAAGTATTATCAGAGCTTGGTAGTAAAGCTCAGAGTCTTTCCGCTGTGGAAATTAGAGAGAAAGGTAAATAATCGGTATTTCTGTTTTGAAATTATATTTGTAAACAAAGAAAAGTTAGAACTTTATCAAAGTAATCTTTGGTTTGGTTTTGTTTTGGTTGTTAGATCTATTGGAAAGCACTTTGTATGACCAAAAAATTCAGATTTTGTTTAATTGATTTTTGTGAGAATTCATGTTTAGAGATTGAAAGACAGACTTTATGAGCATTTCTAATTACATTGTTCAGGTTCTTACCATTTGTATTTTATGAAATTATTCCTTTGGTCACTTTTTTTTGTTGTTGTTGTTGTTGAGACAGAGTCTCAGTTTGTTACCCTTAGGATAGAGTGCTGTGGCGTCATAGCTCAGAGCAACCTCAAACTCTTGAGCTCAATCGATTTTCTTGCTTCAGCCTCCTCCGGAGCTGGGACTACAGGCACCTGCCACAATGCCCGGCTATTTTTAGAGATGAAGTCTTGCTCTGGCTCAGGCTGGTCTGGAATTTGTGAGCTCAGGCCTTCCACCCTCCTTGGCTTCCCAAGTGGTGGGATTACAGGAGTGAGGCATGGTGCCCGGCCTATTTTGGTCACTGTTTTGTTTTTTACTTTCTTGGATAGGGCTTGTCAGCCCATCTCAGGTGCTAAACCGAAAGTAAATTCTTTTTTTTTTTTTTGAGACAGAGCCTCAAGCTGTTGCCTTGGGTAGAGTGCTATGACATCACAGCTCACAGCAACCTCCAATTCCTGGGCTCAAGCGATTCTCCTGCCTCCACCTCCCAAGTAGCTGGGACTACAGATGCCTGCCACAACGCCCGGCTATTTTTTGGTTGCAGCCATCGTTGTTTGGTGGGCTCAGGCTGGATTCAAACCTGCCAGCTCAGTGTATGTGGCTGGCGCCTTAGCTGCTTGAGCCACAGGGGCACTGAGCCACCAAAAGTAAATTCTAAAATACACACATTTTAAATTAATCTCTTTTTTTTTTTTTTTTTTTTGAGACAGAGTCTGACTCTGTCCCTCAGGGTAGAGTTCAGTGGAGTCATAGCTCACAGTAACCTCAGACTCTATACCTCAAGTGTTCCTCTTGCCTCAGCCTCCCAAGTAGTTGGAACTACAGGCACCTGCCACAATGCCTGTCTAGTTTTTAGAGACAGGATCTTGCTCTTGCTCAGGCTGGTCTCAATCTTCTGAGCTCAGGCAATCTAGCCTCCTCAGCCTCCCAGAGTGCAGGGATTACAAGCATGAGCTACCAGGCCTGGCCCTTAATTTCTTTTTCTTTCTTTCTTTCTTTTTTTTTTTTTTTTTAATATATTTTTGTTTTAAATTTCAGCTGGCTTGCTCACTCTTCTTAATTTTAAGATTTTTTTTCTTATTTATTTATTTTCTGTTATTTCTTTAGCAATTCTCTTGCCCTTTGCTTCCCAAGTAGCTGGGATTACAGGTGCCTGCCACAACACCTGGCTTTTTTTTTTTTTTTTTTTTTTTTTGGGTAGAGATGGGGTTTCCCTCTGGCTCACTCCTGCTTATACTAGTCTCCAACCTCTGAGCTCAGGCAATCCACCTGCCTCGGCCTCCTATAGCTCTGGAACTACAGGCATGAGCCACCACGCCTGGCCAGCCCTTAATTTCTTATTTGATCATTTCCTTCAGTAGACTTGGCCAGGGTGGAGTATTTGTTTTTTATATGTCATACTATAGAATAGTTGGATAAGATTATGAAGATTATTTTTTACTTCCTTATGAAGCATAGTATTATTTATTTAGATTGAATTTTCTTTTTCTAGGTTAATATGCAGGTACATATGATTAGGTTACTTTGTTTGCATCTGTAAGATAAAAGTCCCAATTATAGTTGAGTCCTTCACCCAGGAATTGGCCCATATACCCATACATTGTACCTTTAGGTGGGAACTTAGTGAACCTCCTCCCCCCTCCTTCAATTTAACTGTGTTTTTTCTCTCATGTGAGCTGTGGTTGTCAATCTGCTAGTTTCAAGATTAAATATTTTACTTTTTTGTGTATAATAAAATGAAAATTATTCTGTTCTCTGACCTTCCCCCCACCCTTTTTTTTTTTTTTAAGACAAGGCCACTTCCTGCTGCCCAGGCTGGAGTGCAATGTATAATCATAGCTTACTGCAGCCTTGAACTCCTGAGCTTAATGCCATCCTCCTGCCTCAGCTAATTTATTTAAGCTGTTGCCCTGGGTGGAGTGCTGTGGCATCACAGCTCACAGCAACCTCCAATTCCTGGACTCAAGTGATTTTTCTACCTTCACCTCCCAAGTTTCTGGGACTACAAGCAATGCCCAGCTGTTTTTTATTTTGTTGTTGTTGTTGTTGTTGTTGTTTTTTAAATTAAATCATAGCGTTGTACATTAATGCAATCATGGGGCACCAGGCACTGATTTTATATACAATTTGAAATATTTTTATCAAACTGGTTAACATAGCCTTCCTGGCATTTTCTTAGTTATTGTGTTAAGACAATTATATTCTACATTTAGTAAGTTTCACATGTACCCTTGTAAGAAGCATCGTAGGTGTGGTCCCACCAATTACCCTTCCTCCACTCATCCTCTCCCTACCCCTCCCCTCCCTTTTCCATTTCCCCATATTCTTAGGTTATAATTGGGTTATAGCTTTCATAAGAAAGCTATAAATTAGTTTTTTAGTAGGGCTGAGTACATTGGATGACCGGCTATTTTTTTGGTTGCAGCCATCATTGTTGTTTGGTGGGCCTGGGCTAGATTTGAACCCGCCACCTCAGGTGTATGTGGCTGGCGCCTTAGCTGCTTGAGCCACAGGCACCAAACCTATTTGTTTACTTATTTAATTTTTTTTTTTTTTTTTGCCGGGGCTAGGCTTGAACCCACCACCTCTGGTATATGGGACCAGCGCCCTACTCCTTTGAGCCACAGGTGCCGCCCCCTATTTATTTATTTTTGATACAGAGTCTCAAGCTGTCACCCTGGATAGAGTGCTGTGCTGTCAATCCTCTTGCCTCAGTTTTTCTGTTTTTTAGTAGAGACAGGGTCTCAGTTTTGCTCAGGCTGGTCTTGAACTTATGAGCCCGAGCAATCCACCTCCTTTGGCCTCCCAGAGTGCTAGGATTACAGACATGAGCCACTGCACCAGCTCTGCCTCAGCTAATTTAAAAAAATTTTTTTTGTAGGAATAGCATCTCACTATGTTGCCTAGTTTGGTATCACACTCCTGACCTCAGGTGATCTTCCTACCTCAGCCTCCCAAAGTACTAGGATTATAGGTGTTTGCCCCATGCCCCCAGCCTCTGATCTTTTCTTAAATTTAAATAATGAGGAATAATTTTTCCAGTTTATTTTTTCTGAATGTGAAAATACAGAATATCTGGAAAATATAGAAGACTATAATAAATTTTTACTTTTGAAATTCTAGTTAATTTTAAAATTTGTGGTAGGTGTGCTTTGAATACCTTTAACTTTCGGATTATCTTTTTTTTTTTTTTTTTTTTTGAGACACTTTGTTGCCTTCGGTAGAGTGTAGTGGCTTCACAACTCACAGCAACCTCAAACTCTTGAGCTTAAGCAATTCTCTTGCCTCAGCATCCTGAGTAGCTAGGACAACAGGCGCCTGCCACAGCACCCAGTCATTTTTAGAGATGGGGGTCTTGCTTTTGCTCAGGCTGATCTCGAGCCTGTGAGCTCAGGCAATCCACCTGTCTTGGCCTCCCAGAGTGCTAGGATTCCAGTGTGAGCCTCTGCCTGGCCTTAAAATTATCTATTAAAGGTTTTTCTCCCATTGTGCTAGGATTACGAGTTCGTTGGTTTTAAAAGCTTTTTCTTCCCCTTTCCCTCCCCCCCTTTTTTTGTTTTTTTTTTAGCTAGATCATTTGCTAAAGCAGCCATTGAGAAACAGAAATCCGCATTTATGCGCTGGGGGATAATGGCAGATTGGAATAATTGCTACTATACATTTGATGCAAAGTATGAAGCCAAACAGTTGAGAATTTTTTACCAAATGTATGATAAGGTAATGAAGTATTTTTTTTTCTTTGTGTGTTAAAGTATGTGTCACATAATTCCAGTTTTAATGTAAATATCTTTGTCTTTATAGGGCTTGGTCTATCGATCTTACAAACCTGTATTTTGGTCCCCCTCATCTAGGTATATATGCATTTTTTGGTAACTAAAGGGGAGAATTTGGGGAGGCTTCCAAATATTTATGTTTAAAATTTTTAAACCGTAGGACTGCATTGGCTGAAGCAGAACTGGAATATAATCCTGAGCATGTCAGTCGTTCAGTATATGTAAAATTTCCTCTCTTGAAGCCTTCTCCTAAATTGGCATCTCTTTTAGGTAAGATTTATTCATTGGTTAAGTATACTAAAGTTATGAAATTATAGCATTTGCTAACATTATTTACAACTTTATTTTTACAGATAGTTCATCTCCTGTTAATATTTTAGTCTGGACCACCCAGCCTTGGACTATTCCAGCCAATCAGGCTGTTTGCTATATGCCAGAATCAAAGTACGTATATTACTGCATTTTTTTGTTTTAACCACAAATAGGATCCATTACATCATTAGCGTTATTTTGAATTCATTTCATCCTTGTTATTTTTATTTTTTTTATTTTTATTTTTTTACAATAACTTTTATTTTTTTTAAAGTTAATATATGCAGTATAGGAAACTGAAAAACACAAGAAGCAAAGAACAAAGTCATCCACAATCACAAGCAGTTTAGTTTGACACGTCCTTCCAGATCCCGAGTGTACACACACAATACCCGATTTCCTGGGACTGAGATCACACATTATGTGTCATGCTTTTTCACACATCATGAATATTTACCAATCCCAATCTCAAAGCTCTAGGAGTATTTTGATAACCAAGAATACACTACACCAACTCAATCTGTTAGGAAAAAGTGTAATCCTGCCTTTCTTGGGACGAAAATTTCATAGAAGACAAAAATGGCAACAAGCCTCTAGATAAAAGTACTGGCGGAGTTCCGATTAAAATATTGCATTCCAAAAAAAAAAATTACTGCATTCCCTTAATGCTCACTTTAAAATGAAACATAAAGCAAAAGTACACTAAGTATGTTTATAATTATCAGATGTATACCATTAAAATATTAGCAAGAAGGCATGTTTCCATTGAATTACTTAATCTATATTTTTATAGTATAGCCAAAAGGGATGCACATGCATCGGTGGCTACTGTCAAAATGTAATATGAACACACCTGCACACACCACTCCTATCAGGATTCCTTCTGCCCCTCTGCTGCCAGCCTATCACAGCTCAGAGGTGGTTTAACAAGTTCACGTCCACGATGCATCTTTTCTATCAATTATAAAAAGAGACTCACAAAATGGCTAATTCACTAGTTCTACTTTTTATTATACAATGTCACCTCGGGACATCTCCAAAGCTTTGATGTTGCAAAAATAATGAACTTTGTCCACAACAAAAACAGATACTTTACTAAAAATGCACATATAGACCTATGGTTATAATCTAAAACCGTCTTCTAGATATGTTGATACTAGCAATGAGCC